>LZPO01088199.1:6535-21421 GCA_001675575.1 Neotoma lepida | reverse complement strand
GTAACTGATTTCCATTGCCTTCTTTGCTCACGTTTCCTACCTGTGACTTGGAGTAGACATTATATACTTTGGCCTCAGAAATTCAGCTCCACTACTTCACTTCTTCCAGACTTGCCGACGGCATTTTAATTTATAATTGTAAGTGGCACACTTGTCACGTATTTTCTCATTTAAGGAGAGGTGATTTTTGCCTCTGGCTTTCCAACAGGCATTTTCTTAGCCACTGTGCAGCTTTCTTTTGAAATGGCTAGTGATAAAAACATTGGTAAGCAGAAGAGACAGCTAGGAGCTTAGTTTTGACAGGGAAGATTTCTGCCTATAGTGTCCATAAAGACAAAAAGCTTTGCAACTATACAATTAGTTGAATGAAAAGTGATCATTTGTGTCTCGGCAGATCTAACAGAATAAGAATTAACCAGCAACTTTACCCTTCAAATTATTTTCTTCAAATGAGCTTTTGGAAAATATAAAGCACTTAGAGGACACCTTGTATTAAGCACTTCATACATCACAGTGGCTGAAAACAGGATACTTTCCTTAGATCCATTATGTGATGGGCGGGAAATANTCATTGTCAAAAATGGTCTGAATGCATTAAAGACATGGAAATGCTGAGTTGTGTGTGAATCCTAGGACATTTCTCTTTAGTTACTTTTGCATTACTGTAACATTCTGGTTAGAATATACAATTTAAATTAGTGAATAGCCTTCTTCAACATCTTGAATATACTTTTTGAGCAAAAGTTTCTAAAGCAATATACAAGGCTGAATGTTTGATTAGAGCATCAATGATTTGGAGAGGTTAGAATATTGCAGAGCTACAATCTAATTACAATTCATCTTGGGCTAACTTGAACCTCATTAAGTGATCNTTTATTCTCCACCTCGGTAAGTGGTTTAACCTTCTTGTGATTTTTATAGCACTGATTTGGAATTGGTACTTTCTATCAACCCAAAAGCTAAGAATGTCATTGGATAGCATCTGAAGCCCGTAACAGAGATTTCTCTGTTTGATTATAATCTGCTTACTTTATTTATTTATTTATTTATTTATTTATCCAACAATGTATTTTAAAAGTATTTTGACTCATGATGTTCTGTTTGTGTCCTAGGTAACCTTCATGAAATTGTTGCCCTGTTGGGAAGTAGAATTTGCAATAAGCTAAATCTGTGTTTCTGAATCATGGTCACTCCTATTTGACTTCAACATGAACTATCTCTCACCCCCTTTGAGGTATAAGCTGTTTTGTAATGATAGCTCCTTATAATTGGTGAGTCTATTCTCTTCTAAAATGTGTTACATATGGGTCTTAACTCAAAGTTATACTAAGAGTAAGGTGCACAATGACATGGAAAATGAGGAACTAAACTGCCGTTAATATAGGAAACTAAGACCTTTTTGGGTTTCAAGACATTATCCAAGGCACAAAAATTGAATGGATTATTTAAAATTGTAAGCAAGAATTGTTAGTATCTACACCTAAGTCATATACACTCTTATTCTCTTGTTTTCCTTCCTAAAGTTATTATCAAAATTATATTATCAGGGAATAGGAGAGGAAAGAAGGAAGGGAGGGAAGAAAAGAAGGAGGGAGACAACAAGAAAAACATTCATGTAACTAATAATTTTCAGGTTCCTCAGGGATCANGTGGTGAGGTAATTCATATTTAGAGTGAAAACATATGGGACCCTATAGGTATTAAACAACAATTAATATCAATATGAGTTAAGTTGCATTCTGTATCCCTTCTTTCCTTGAAAACAAGCATCCAGGGGAATGCATTTGTCAACTTCACGTTTAAAAACAAACAACAACAAAATAGAACTGAGATGATAAGCCAATAAAGGAAAGAGGTCTCTTTTGGCTTACAATTTAGAGTGTTAGGATCCATAACTGGTTTGGCCATGCTGCTTTTGGGTGAGGCAAGGCAGCACGATACATGGTGGGGAGTGTACAGGATGAAAAAGCTATTCATGTCNTGCAGAATAAAGAAAGGAAGAGGCTGGCAACCCATTGTTCCCTTCTAAATCACACTCTCAATGACCTAATGATCTTCTATTCTAAGCCACACAAAACAAAGTCCCCAACAATTACNAACATTATGAAGCTTAGAACCTAGCATTTAATGCACCAATCTGTAAGATGCATTTCAGGTCCGGATGACAGAGTCTATACACATCTTTTAGAAAGATCTCTAGACATTTTTCACTCTATATTATTTTTATTTTTCATAAATAACTGCCACACATAGTCAGCAAGTGGTTGAACTTGTTCCTCTTTTGATTANCCTATTTCACTCACTTCCCTAACAGTCTCCCTGCTAATAGTCACACATCTCTGACAGTCATACCTCCACTAAAAGTTGATCTCNTGTTAATAGGAGAGGTCTGACATTTGAACTTACCTNGAAGGAAGTATGTGGAGTCTTGTGAAGCAGACTTATCAGTCTGCTTTTGAACTCAGGATGCTTTTCTTAAACAAACATCCTTTCAACTTTGTTTCTTTTACAATTAAGTGAAGCAAGAATCAAGACAATAACCTGGCCTTTGTGATTTTACTTAGTCTTACTTTTTGTATCATCTATTGTAGTATTGTCATCTTTCTGTGGCCTCTTCACCAATTATCCTTTTCNTCAGTCTCAAGTACGCCCTCCAGTGTTCTGGTTTGGTACACGTGATTACTTTATCTTCTCTATATCACAGAATTTTTTTTCTTTGCTGTGCAACTATGGCAGGCAGTTGGCTAGGTATACTAGCTTTGGCTGGCATCTACAGTCTTTCAGGACTTGAAGTATACCACTCCAAGCACTGTTGGCTTTTAAAGCTTCCACTGACANATCATCTGTTACTCTTATGTGCTTGTCTACATAAATGACATGTGACTTCTCTTGCGGAGCTTTCAACACCTTTTCTTTGGTCTATATATTTAGTTTTTAAACTCTGGTATGTCATGGAGACTTTCTATTCTAGTTCTGTCCACAAAATTTATATTGTGAGCTTTTTATACCTATATGGTGATTCCCTTCCTGACTTTTGGGAAATTTTTTATTGTGAGTTTACTGAAGATATGTAGTATCATTGGTCTGGAATTTTTCTTCTCCTAAGTCTATAATTAATAGATTTGGTCTTTTCATGACATTCAAACTTCCTGAATATTCTGCTTTTAGGTTTTTTTTTTCAATTTTCCATTTACCTTGATTGAACAATCTACTTATAACCTCTCCCTGTTTTAGTCTAGTCCTTATGTTACATATTATATATGATTGATTCTCTCAGTGATGCTTCCACTGAGTCCTTTTAATTGACTCATTGAAATTTTCATTTTCAGCTTATTATAGTTGCAATTTAATTAGACATTTCTNTCTCTCTTCTGAATTCATTTTTCATACCTGAATTGTCTTTGTTATTTCATTCAGCTGTTTGTGGTTTTTTGAACTTAAATAATGAATTTATTCTGTCTTTTTTAGGTTTGTTAGGGTGTCTTCTTTGAACTTTTTAACTCTTTGAATATATTTTTAACTGTTCATCTCAATTCTGGGTCTTCAAATCCATCTAAGTTTTTCTTATTGTGGATCATTATTATAGAACTGGTGGTCTTTGGTGGAGAACATATGTCTCTTATACACATCTAGATGTGTATAAGAGACAGGTTCATCTCAATTCTGGGTCTTCAAATCCATCTAAGTTTTTCTTATTGTGGATCATTATTATAGAACTGGTGGTCTTTGGTGGAGAACATATGGCCTTAGCTTTGCATATTGTTTGCCTTTATGAGATAAAATCTGGAAATCTTGAGTTGACTTCTTCATTGTTTCTTTTCATTCGACTTTGCAGCTGTTGGTGTGAGTGTTTTAGACTCCATTCTTCTGCTGTGAAGAGACATCATGCCTAAAGCAACTTTTATAAAAGGAAAATTGGGAGCTTGCTTACAATTTTAGAGGTTTACTCNATGGTCATCATGGCAGGACACCAACAGGAATGATGCTGAAGCAATAGCTGAGAAATTTACGTTTTGATTGATCCACAGACAGCAGACACACAGAGAGAGGTACACACATACAATTTTGAAACCTCAAAGCCCACTGCCAGTGACCCACTTCCTCCAAGGACGTACCCACATCAACAAGGCCACATCTCCTGGTTCTTCTAAACAATTCATGAACTGTAGACTAAGCATGCAAATATATGAGCATCTGTTGTGACTTCCAGTAAAACCACTAGAGTGAGATTGGTTCTGTTTTACTATTACTCTAACTTTACTGGTTCTAGATCCGGTAGGAAAAGCTCAAAGTTCAGTTTTTGGTCAGTTCNTTTCGACAAACTAATGGGAAAAGTGGGGCTATTCCAGCTCATTGGCTAGTAGGGTGTGACTGCATTATTACCAATGGCTTGTATGGATGCAAAAGGGAAGGCAGTTGTGTGAGGCCAAGTAGTTCTACCAAAGGAAACTCTGTATGAAACTGTTTGAGTAAGATACTAGGTCAGGCAATGTGATGGGTCAGGGTTGAGGGCTCTTATCACTGGGGGCTATGTCCACGGGTGCTTGAAAAATAATGGGTAAGAGATCCACCAGGTTTTGTGTATTTCCATATAGCTCCCTTCCTCCTAGATGGTGCAGGAATCTCTTTGCATGGGTATCCATTTACCTATGCAATGTAGATAATNNACAATAAACAATGTAGATCAAAATAATTCCTTATGGTCACTTTTTTAAATGGGTAGGAATAGTGAAGNGTGATAGTTTTCAGGCTTTTATCCTTGCTTTGGGGATAAAAGAAGTTCTGGTTCCAATGATCAACCTTGAGAAAGGGATATCTGAGTTTTATGGATTGCCTAGGGAAGGAATGGAAAGTGAGACAGGAGCAGGAAAAATGACAGAGCAAGCTTGCTCTGCAGCTTTCATCTGGGCACCATTTCCTGCGAGTACTCATTTCCATGCTCTGATTTTCATTTTTCCTCAAGTCATACAAGCCCTCTTGACAGCACACAGAAAGCTCAGTTTACAGAACCTTTATCTCCTCACAGTGTGAACTCTTTCTTTGATCCCACTGACATTCAATATGTCTTAGACAAGAAGGAGAAAAAGGAAGAGAAAAAAGAAAATTAGGGGTAAGGATAAATGATCAAGAAAGAAATTAACTATTCATTAAATATTCTAATGTAATTTTTTTTTAATACAGGCAAAATCAATAGACTCAGCTTTTGAAAGTCACTTCGTCCGATACCTGCTTTGTGACCTTGGGTATGTTTTGTGTTATTCTGGTCATTAGTCTTTGAGTCTATAGAAAAAAAAAAACAGAATAAGAATGTGCATTCATATAAACCTCTTACCATAAATAATGGTAACTACAGGTATGTTGATCAATAGATTTTCTTATTTTTATCATTAGTATTAATAATAAATAAGAGCAAAAATACCCTTTGCAGTGCTTGGAATCACCTCTGTACGCTATGCTCTATTTTTCACCACAGAAACAATCCTTAGCCACATGGAAAGTTTTAAANAAGAAGAAGCAAGGTTAAACCATGCAGCATGAGAATTGGGAGAACAAGTGCTTGCGTGCATGCTCTTTTAACATACTCGGTAATTACCATGGCTTCTCTAGGTGCTTCAGTTTTACTTCTGGGAATAAAATGTTGTACACCAAAGTCTCTAACTGAGCACTTAACATGCACATGGCACAAATTTAAACCAATAAACATAAAGTGAATAAACCAATAATGATTCAATAATGGCTCTGTTATTTTTTATGATTATATTAGTACCACATAAATGTGGTACAGAGGAGACTGGTGCTCATTCTTATCGTGTGTCTTTTTAAGATTCCCTATACTTGTATTGAGAATGCACAAGGATATNTGAGATACTGTTTACATGAATGTAGTTTGTGTGATGGTATGGATAGAAACAGAGAGAAAACACAGACAGAAAAAAATGTTTATAATATTTTCAGTAATATTAATTTGAAATTTGGTGGATAATCAAAAAACAAGAAGTCATAGTTCTCGAGAGANGCATTGAATAATGTTTTAAGANATGTGCATATGAAAGATGAGAATGGGGATCCCTGTAATCCTAACACTGGGGAGGCAGCATAAGGAGGATCATATATNCAAGATCATTCTTAGCTCTCAGAGTTCAGGACCAGCCTGTGCTGCACAAGACTGTCATCAAACAAACAAAAATACCAGGTGCACATGAAAACTAACTATAAAGCAGTAACAAATAGGGACTACTGGATACTTTGGGGAATCCCTTGTGACATACGCATTTGTAATTATAGTAAGAAAAACAATACTCAGACATTAATTAGCTTCAATATTTTTAAAAGTGAATATATATGTTTGTGTGTGTGAGAGTGTGTGTGTGTATGTACATATTTCTCATGAGTTTATCTAATGTGATCATAACCATTTTTGGAAAATATCAGGTAATCTTTTAAATAAATTTTGAAGATTTAAATTATTTCCAAAATCATATCTATCTTCTATGTATCTATCATCTATCTGTAATATATATTATGAAAAAGTGATTCTTTTCTCATACAATATATTCAAGTTATATTTTCCCCTCTCTCCACTCCTAGTTGCTCCCAACCCTCCCCTCCCCTTCTTTCCATATCCACTCCCTTTCTGTCTCTCATTAGAAAAGAACAGGCTTTTAAGAGATAACANCAAAATATGACAGAATAAAATACAATATGATGAAGAAAAACCTTTTATATCGAGTTAGGCACAGCAAGCCAACAGGAGGAAAAGAATCTCAAGAGTCAAAGATCCACTTGTTCTCATAGTCAGGAGTCCATTAAAATATTAAGCTATAGCTATATGTACTCAAAGGACNTGGTGTAGACCCATGTAGGCCCTGTGCATGCTGCTTCAGTCCTTTGAGTTCATATGCACCTGCTTGGCTGATTTAGAGGGCCTTGTTCTCCATATGTCCTCCATCCCCTCTTGTTCTTACAATCACTTTACCTCTTATTCCTCTGGATTCCCTGANCTCTGAGGGCAGAGATTTGATGGACACCTTCCATTTAGACCATCTTTCCATATAATGTCTGGCTGTGGGTCTCTGCATTTGTTCCCATTCACTGCCAGAGGAGGTCTTTCTGATGATGACTGGATCAGAGACTTATGTATGAGTATAGCAGAATATAATTACGAATCATTTTTATTATTATTTTTTATTGTCTTTGTTGTTGTTGCTGCTGTTTTCTTGTTTGTTTACTTGTTTTTAACCAGTCCTCTTTGGTTTTACCTTAGGATTTGGGCNATCTAGTCTCTGGTTCTTGATTACTCAAGCAGTCTTGGGTATGAATTCCTTTTTATGAAGTGGATCTTAAGTCAAATCAAACATTGGTTGTCTACTCCCACAAGTTCCTTGCCANCATTGCCCTAGCATACTTTTCAGGCAGACAGATTGTAGGTCAAAGGTTTTGTCATTAGGTTGATGTTTATGTTTTCTTTTGTCACCCTGCAGAGTACCTTCCTGCACCAAAGAGAGTAGAACNTAGGGATGAAGGCTTCATTTAGGTACCAGCTTGGCTTCTCCCGATTCAATGAGTTGTGTGGATATTATCTGTGACAGTAGGGCCCCACTCTAAATTTCCAGAGAGCAACCTTTTGTCTTAGCATCTGCCTGGGTTGTTTGGGTATTTCCATGGGACATCTTTGGTAGATGAGGGTCCCATGGAAATACAATTGAGCTTTATTTACAACTCAATACAATTGAGTTGCAACACCTCTTCTTTACCTGACCTCTTTGGGTCTATGGTTTGTAGCTTGTTACCATTTACTTTACAGTTAATATTCACGTATAAGTAAATACATACCATATTTGTCTTTCTGGATTTGGGTTACCTCACTTGGGATGATTTTTTTTTTTTTTTTTAGTTCTGTACATTTGTCTTCAAATTTCATGATGTCATTTTTTAACCAGCTGGGTAATGATCTGTTATGTAAATGCACCATAGATTCTTTATCCATTTTTATGTTGAGAAACATCTAGGTGGTTTCCAGTTTCTTGCAATTAGAATAAAGTGTGCATGGTTGAGCAAGTGTCCTTGTGGTAGGCTGGAGTGTCCTTTAGGTACGTGCAAGAGTAGTATNGCTGGATCATGAGGTAGATGATTTATCCCTGTTGAATTTGAGCTTTAAACATTTGAATTGAATATTTAATTGAAGAATATTTAACGTCAAAATTAAAATTTAAGCCATAAATGCAGTGCACATGGAGACTGGGAAATTTCATGATTCTTTCATAGAGCAACATTATAGAATATCACAGTTTCTTGCAAGACTCAGTTTAACCAAATAGCTTAAGCTTGGTACAGTTAGCAAAGACAAAAAGGCTAGACATATATCTTAAGTCAGTTACTGTTAACCTGAGTAGACCTAAGAAATATATAAACCTTATTTGTTAAAGATATCTTATTCATCAATCATATATTTTTACTTACCTAGATTTTGTTTTAGAAACTCATGCTGAACAGTTAGTAAAAACATAAGTAGTCCAACATACATCCATCTCTAAGTCATTTTCTGTTAATCTGAGTTTATAACCTTAATAATTTATACCAAAAAATCCACATAATTCAAAATATCTTGGAGACCTACCATTGTCTCTGTAGTCTATAAAGGAGATACAATGATGAGTAACTGGCTCAGTGGTACTTAGAAGTTTTATAGGTGCTGTCTTAGTTGGTTTATACACATGCTCTACTTAGTCAAGACGATGGTGAAACCACATGGCATGTACTCTTCTTAACCTGGTAAAGATGACTGCTAGCCAAGTGGTCTCTTCCATCCTGATGAAGTCATGTCAAGATGGAGGCAAGCCACATGGTTGCTATTTAAAAATACTTACTTGTCTAGTAAATCTATTTTTTTCAAACAAAAGTTGAATCCAAGTTACACCTGGACACACACACACACACACACACACATTATGATGTAGAAAGTGCATAGATTTTTTTTAACTATTCAACCTTTTGTTACAAGTTTTAACCTAACTCTTTTGTTACAGACTTGACAAATTCTTTGACTGCACCCAATGAATTTACAAGTCTCAAATGTTTTCTTGAGGGCAGAGCTCAGAAAAATTGTAAACATAAAACATTTTCAAGAGTAGAAAGTTGAAAAACTTTAGAAATAAGAGACTTTGGGATCATTTGCTGGTGCTGTGGCAGAAATTGTTGCAATCTCGCAAGAATTTGGAGATCTAGTGTGCCATCTTTGGCAGTTGAGCTATACTGAGGTCAAGACATTTGCAATACGACAGCAAGGCTTTAACAAAATTTCTGAGTGGAAGAAATAAGGGTTGCAAAATGAACTCCACTCAAAGGGGGAGGTAAGGAGTTTTGAGTGACAATGGTCATATTGTACAGGCCCAGGATGACATGAGGAGAGACAGAGCAAGTAGCTCTGAGAGGGAGGAGGCAAGGAAAAGGTCATAGGCTCAGGAAGCTAGTGGCCAAGGGGTGCATAGAAAGCACTGGGACTTAGGAGAGATAGATGGTAAGAATAGGTGGAGGGAAGTGGCTGAAGAGATGAGCTCTAGAATTTTGAGTCAATTGGGTGTAAGGTAGAAGCCAACAGAAATAAATGATCCATATGTACCTTAGTCAGCAGTAGCTTGGTTTGGAGAAGCCAAGTCCTTGCAAAGGGATTCATATATGCCAACACTGGGTGTTAGCATCAGATTAATGAAAATAAGGACATGACTACACTTAGGTACAGTTGAAGAGAAGGTTTTGTTGTAGATATGAGGGAGAGTACAGCCAGAGTGAGCCAGGCCATGAGGAGGAGTGAGAAAGAAAGAGAAGAGAGATGAGGATAAGAGAGGGCAAGAGAGGAGCTGTGGACCAAGAGGCCAAGAGAACACATGGACCAAGAGAGCTCATAGCCAAAATGGCTGAGTTATATAAGAAAGAGATGCTGGTGGAAGGGAATCAGAAACTCTACCCCTGGGAGGTAGAGTGGTGAAGTAGTTTCATAAACACTTGTCTACTAGTTTCCTTCCTTTCAGATATCTACTGAGTAGTCCAACTGGCCAACTAGAAAACAGTTATCCTTTTATTCTTTCAGCAGTTTCCACACAGTTCCGTATTTGCCGTATTATTTTCAACTCCACCACCAAAGAACAAGCATTCTCCTTCTGCAATCTCCTCTCTAACATCTGTAGTTTACACATGGTCCCTTTGGTAGGATCATCTCTGTGTTACAGTATTAATTCACTGTGGTTTTCATTGTGTTTTGCTGTTGCCTAATAATACTGAGTATTTTCGTAACTTATTCTGAAAATGCCTGCTCAGATCCTTTGCACATGGTATAACCAGAGGTTTTGGGTTCTTTTGCTGTTGAGTTGCTTAAGATTTCTTTTGTATTTGTTAACATCATTTTGTCTGATTAATAGTTTGTAAATACACCAGTCAGGTCTCAAGTTTACCCCTTCATTCCATTGATTGTTTCCTTCAATGGAGAAGATTCTTAGTTGATTAGAATACAATTTCTCTATGTGTACATTTATTACCTACACTTTTGTGCTCCTGTCTAAAAACGTAATTGCCTAGATTTAAATTTTGAAGGATTGTTACCATGCCTTCTTCTAGTATCTATATAGAGCTAGGACTTGGCTAAGTCTTGTTATACTCTGAAGTATAATTATCAGCTGTTAATCCTTTTCAGGTGGGTATACATTTTCGCTGCGACATTCATAAAAATACTTACCCTTTCTCTAATTTATGTACCTGGGGATTTCCTAAAAATACATTGGCTGTACAGTTGTGGATTTGTTTCTGCGATCTTACTCTTCATTGATTGACATGTTGGCTTTTATCCCAACACTTAGCTGTCTTGCTTATGTAGGTCTGTAATGTGTCTTGAGACAAGATATTTTTAAAAATCCAGTTTTTTTTCTTTCTTTCGTTTTTTTTTTCTTTTTCCCTAAGCTCTTTTTTGGCTATTAGGGAACTTTTCAGCTCCTCTGACAATTTTAAAACTTTTTAAAATTTAATGTATTTTCTGTTTATATTTCAATGAAGATTATATTGAAACCATAACTTTTTTGGGTGATATTGATANTTTAACAATTTAATTATTTTACTCCATCAACATATGTCTTTATACTATGTTTATGATTTTTCAATTTTTTTCATTAATGTTTAATAAGTTTTATTATGGAGTCATTCATTTAATTGGATAAAACTATCCATAGTTTGTAGCTATTGCAAATGGAATTGTTTTCTCTATTTCTTTTAATGAGGTGTATTATTGGTGTATAAATTATTGCAGATTTTTACATGTTATTTTATATCAGGTTATGTTGCAGAATTTACCACTTTTAATTTTCTATTGATATAGTCTTTAGTTTTTTTTCTGTGTGTAAAAATAATTTTATATTGTCTGTGAAGAGGGATAATTTGACTTCCTCTTTTCCAGTTTATATGTACATCATTTCTTTCTTTTTCCTAAGGCTCTGACCAAAGCTTCCAGTACGCTGGATTGCAGTGTTGTACATGGCCATGCTTGTCAGGTTCCANGCTTTTGAGAAAATTGTTTCAGCTATTGCTCATTAAACACATTGACTGGAGGATNGCTGCACAGAGTCGTCACTGTGGCACAGTCTTTTCTCTCTCTGCCTAACTTGCTGAGGATTTTTGTCCTGAATGTATACTGAAGTTTTTACCATCTATATCTTTTGAAATCACACAGATTTCATTTTGTTGATGTGATGTATTGTAGTAGAAAGTTTGTCCAGTCCGGCCCAGCTCCCACAACCACTTTGACCCCAGTGAGCACACAGAGGCTCATATCATTTTTCAAACCATGGCCGTGGCAGGCTTCTAGCTAGCTAGCTCCTACATCTTAAATTAACCTCTTTTTATAATCTGTGTTGCCACGTGTCCCACGTGGCTTTANCTGTGTGCCNTTACATGCTATTTTCTAGATGCCAAAATGGCGTCTCCTTACTCTGCTTTTCTGTTTCTCCTTCGAATCTCCNGCCTAACCTTATTCTGCCTCACCATTGGCCAAACAGCTTTATTTATCAACCAATCAGAGCAACACATTTTCAGAAAGACATTCCCATCAATGTATTGTTTATTTATTTTTATGTGTGAAACTATCCTTAGTGCCTTGAATAAATCTCACTTACCATTCTCTATAATCTTCTTTATGTTTGTCTGACTTTTCTTTTATAGTTGAATGCTTATGTAGTTTTGATTCTGTGGTAAGAGCGGCCTCATTAGAAGAGTCTAGAAGANTTTCAGACCTTTCATTTTAAGAATTTGAGAGAAATTTTTCTTTAATTACTTCGTAATTAGCATTAAACCCATCCACTCCCCGNCTAGTCTTTGTTGGGAGACTTTACTTACTGCTGATTTGGTTCTTGCTTATTAATGGTCTGCTCTGGTTAAATTTGGCTGGGTCATGTGTTAAATTTAANTGCTTCTGCTAAGTAGTGCTATTTGTTGGACTATAATTGTTCCTAATAGTCCCTAATGATTTTGTCTTCTGTGTTATTTCTAATGACTCTGTTTTAATCTATGAGTTTTATGCATCTTGGCCTTTCTTTTATTTGATTGGTCAAGCTAAAGTGTTTANAACATTGTTCATCTTTTCAAAAGAAACTTATTTCATTAAGTATTCATAAGTTCTACTTTTTCTTTCTCCTAAGACCTGATATTTTTCATTTAATTTTGAGTTTTGCTTAATTTTACTTTCTATTTTTTGTTATACTGAGTAAAATTGTGTTTTTTTTACTTCTATTTTTATGTTTTTAATTACAAATTTATATGTATCTGTGAGTGCCTACCTGTGCACCACATAGATGCCTGGTGTCCACAGATGCTAGAAGATGGTGTCTGATCCCCTGGAGCTGGAGTTTCAGGAAGTTTAGAGTCATCTGATTTGAGTGTTGGCAACTGGACCTGGCTCTTCTGTAAGTGCACCAAGTCCTGTTATCCTCTGATGACTCTCTCCAGTCCCTCTTTCTGATTTTGTTGTGAATGTTTGTTTATTGCTATAATTTTCTCTCAGCATTCATGTAACTCCATCTTAAAATTTTGGCATACTGTATGCTCATTTTCATTTATTTGACAAGTTTTAATGTACCTTTTGACTTCTTTTCTTGCCTTTATCCTTTAAAATTATTGCTTAATTTCCATGCATATGCACAATTTCCTAAGTTTGTCTTGTTAATTTCTAGTTTTATTCCATGGTAGTCATAAAAGATGCATGATATAATTTATTTTTAAAAGAAAATATATTTTCTCATATATTATCATCACTNTTTTCTCTTCCCCAACTCCTCTGAAATACTCCCAATATAATTTCAGCCATTAATTTTTTTTTTTTGCTTTTTCTCAGTGATTCTACATACATGTAAAGAGAACAACACTAAAAAGGAAGTATTTGAAATTTTTTTTTATAATAGAAGTCCCTGGATACTATTATACCTAGTGGGTATGTACACTTACATACTACGCTGTGTGACTAGCACAGTGATATTGCTTGCAGTGTCCATATTTTATTCTTTGAAAATTAGAACAAGTCCAAGGAATAATGGCCCAAGTGTATGACCAAACCNTGGATGTGGGTGGAGGGATAGAGGCTATCACAGTTGAAAAGTCATTTATTATCAACTTTATATAGTCTTCTCTTTTTACTTTTTTTCTTTTTTTCCCACAAATATTTTATTTTATATCTGATATTTAAGCCATGCAGCATTAGCTCTTTGGTTTGTAANCCTAAGTTTCCAGCAGGTCCATGGAACCATAGGAAAAACGGACCATCCTCATCATCTACAAATACCACAATATCAATAGAATGAAGTTAAACCTTTGGGATGAATAAACTTTTATATCTATCCATCTACACTGAAGACAAATTTTTTGCTTTTATTTGCTATAGAAATATCTGATATTGTACATCTCTACTCACAGTATATTATTGCCTTCAATTGATATTTTGATAAATGATAACTTACATTTACAGCACTATTATGAAGTGGGGTAAATAAAGCTACATAATTAAAAAAATATTTAATACTATTACTTAACATTTATGATAAGTCATGTACTACGATTGGGAGATAGAGGGTATAGGTACAATCCTCATTTTTACATAGTGTATTGTTTGATTAATACCTCAGAATATTTTTTAACCTGTATACTCAGAGCCTCTTTATGAATCCCAGGCTTGTTTTAAATTTCTGGTTCTCTTGTCTTGGCCATATGAGTGTTAGGAGTGCAGGCATGCACCACCATGCCGTATAAGTCCTACGTGCTTTTAAAAGGCTATAAATCTAGGAGACAATCTCACAGCAAACTTCTTGTTCCTCTGGCTCTTAAATCTTTCTGCCCTCCTTTTAACAATTATCCTTGAGCCTTGTGTTGTAGATGTATTGCTGGGATTGAGTACCTTATGGTTCCTTGCTCTATNCATTTTGATGTGTTGTGGTTTTCTGTAACAGACTCCATCTTCTGCAAAGAGAAGTTTCTTTGAAGAAGAGTGAGAAATACACTTTGTATTTTTGTACTTTGAAGATATAGGAATAAATAGAGTATATTTAGGAATTCTTCAGACTGAGAAGGTTGTATTTATATATTTAGGACAGAGAGAGAGAGAAAGAGAGAGACACACACAAAGAGAGAGAGAGAGAGAATAAAAGGAATATGAATTTGAATGAGAACAAAGGGGTTGCTTGGGAGGGAATGGAAGATTAAAAGAAAAGGAGAAGGTGATATGAGTATTATTTCAAAAAATTTTAAGAAACAAAAAACTAAAGGCTTCCAATAACAAAATTAGAATTGAAATTAAAAAGTATATGGCATCAATGAAGAATTTTTGAAGATAGTTGCTGTGTTCACAAAGGGGATCAAAAA
>LZPO01088197.1:16166-28065 GCA_001675575.1 Neotoma lepida | reverse complement strand
AGCTGGCAGCATTGTATGTTAACCAGACACTTGCTATTTATGCCTAATGTATAAATGGAAATAATGTATACATGGACATAAAAATTTTCTATTTCCCTAAGAGTCTAGAAAAAAAAAGAAACAGGAAAATGAGAAGAAATAAGGAGAGGCTTGAGTTCCAGGGAGTCCTAACACTCCCATGGTGGTGACCTGACCGTAGCCCTGATTCATCATTTCTAGTATCTGGATGAGTAGAAACTTCAGGAGTTTGAGTTCTTCCAGCATGGCTTTCCCCTCAGGGCTGCTCTCAGCTGACAAGTTCCCTTTATGCTTTAGATGCAGGCTCTTGGATGCGAGGCTGCTGTCTGTGTGAGACCATGCTTNCCCTTCACTCTTGAACTAACTNTCAATTGGCATTGCCACAATACTGTTATTTTTGTCAGTGAAATAAAAATCAGTTCCATTATGTCCATAAAAATGACAAAACTCTCCCTTCTGTTATAATTGATAACATGTTGGTCTCCAGTCCATGCTTGCAACTAAGATCCTCTTCAATTCTAGAGCCCTAGAGAGGAGCTCTCAAGTCACAAGCAGAGTTTGAACATCACACTGATGTCCTATACTGCTTCCCACCTTCAAGATTCTGCCAGCTGTTATAAAAGTCTGCTGTGTTACACAGCACTTCTTTTTTTTCTGGTTAATTCTTAATAAATTACAAATGTCAATAAATCTAAATTCTAAATACTTTCCTTCCCCAAACCTTCTCTTTCTTTGGCAATATTCTTTACTGGAGAAAAGTATCTTTTTAAAATGAATGATAAATTATTATAATATAACCATTAGGTAAGAAGGCACTAGATAGAGTTTTCTGTTTTTCTTTAGTCTGATCTATGTTAGGTCTAAATAAACTGAAGTGATCATTTAGTTCTGTGATTATTTTTAATATTTATTTTTATGAGTATGTGTATATGTCTGAGTGTATGCCTATGCACCATATGCATGCAGNAAGCCTGCAGAGGCCAGAAAAGGGTGCTGGATCCCCTGGAACTGGAGTTAGAGGTGGTTGTGAGCTGCCTTCTGGATACTGGGAATGTATAAAATTGGTTGCTAAAAGGGACACCATGAGTGGATCCATCAGATAAACTTCTAAGTGATTCTACAACAGATTTTAAACATTTTTCCAAACCCTATCCTCATATAGTGCCCTTCATTATTTCTCTCCCACCACATGGATCCCAGGGACTAAACTTNGGTCCTTAGGTCCAGCTGTNGGTGCCTTATCCACTGAGCCACATCGCCAGCCCTCAATTAGTCAATTTTTAATTTAATACTTCTGCAAAATGTCACTATTAACAAGGATCTTAAATAGTTGTCTTAATGAGATGATGTCCACAAAAATCTCCAGTAGACTACAACTCCCCTCCTAAAAAATTGTGGTGAACACCAGAAGTTTGAGTCTAGGAGATCCAGATTGAAATCTTGTTTTGCCAATTATCATTTCATGAATTAGAAAGTCATATGACTTGTCTGAGTTCCATTTTGTTGTTTTTGGAACCATACATTGGGCTAACTTGACATCATGCTCCTGATGTCATGGTAATCTCTACTTTGGGGATGCTTTGATACTTATTATTCACAAGAAAGCCATGAATATAGAAACAATAAAGATGACTCATCAAGTCAAAGCAACAATTCCATGAATGAGGGGAGACACGTCTTAGAAAGTGANGGATGNCAAAATGTCAAGACAGACTGAGGGAAGCATTTGTCATTACCACACCTTTCCTGAGGTCCNAGTCTAGTGCGTACTTGTCAACACTAAAGGTTAGTGAGGTCANGAGCATCCTTTAAAAAGGTTATTAGGAACAAATGAGAAAACACGATTTTGTTCTAGCTTTACATGGTTATGTCAGGNGGTTTTGGTGGGGGGAAGTATATAATCAGTATGACGGAAATCCACAGGGGTTGCCTTTACATATTCTCTTTTTAAAATGATTTCTTCCCTTATTAAACTACCATTTTACATTCTCTCAAGTAAAATGAGCAGGACTGAACATTTACAAAGGAAATTAAACCCTCTTGATCTAGCCTGGTCAGTGGTCAGGCTATATAAGTGGGGAATTAGCCTGCAATCATAGATATAATGATACCACATTATAATGAAAATCTGCCCTGGTTGGCTCCATTCAATATACTTAAAAATCCTTTAGAAATTAAGTTGCACCTATCTCTTGGATAATGATATGTTAAATCAGATCTGATTATTGCATTTACAGATGCTAATTTGGGAGGATAAAAGTGGCTCCCATGTATTTTTCTCAAAGGATCCACTGTTAAAACGTCCCAATTTTCAGTCTGCTCTTTCGAAATTTCCCACGTACTTTTTCAAAGTCTGTCTTTTACCTTCTCCTCTCACTTTTGAAATAAGTTACCTCACTAACCCCAGTCTTGAAGGGACATCAGAATCATACACAGCTTAAATAACCACCATCACAAAGTAGCCTGTAGAGGGTCTAGTTAAAAAATGAATGTCTGGGGCTAGGAAGATGGTTGGCAGCCCACAGTACATGCTGTTCTTCAGAAGACCTGAGTTCTGTTCCCAGCACCGAGTTGGGCAACTCCCAATCTCTAAGGAATCTTCTGGCCTCCATGGACACCCATACATTGATGTAGACATACACACATGCACATAAATTTTAAAATCCTTTGAAATNGTGAATGCTCATGATAACAGGAAATTATGTAGGCACAGCCATCAGTTAAAACTTTTAGTGTCCTTTCAATGAATTGTTTACTATTATTTGCATATATTCCTAAAAATTATGTGAACAAAATATTCTTCCATGTGCACACTCATTTTAAAATGTTAACATAATAAGAACATCTCATGCGTAATGGACTGTAAACAGCTCACTTTTCTCCCTGATACATCCAGCCCAATGATGACAGCCATCATTCTGAGTGGCCTGCATGGAGGGGTCCTTCCTTTAATGTTCCTGAGTGTTCACCCATAATCTAAATGCATGAGCAGACTTAGATAATCCATTTATTGAGCAGGGTGCACTACCAGGAGGCAGTTGACTCTGAGGCTATCTAGAGTCACTCTGTCTAATAAGGAGAATAAAAANCACCGAGAACCTTCATTCTGTTGGTTTGAGACTGGTTAATGTGCAATCGACAGGAGCAGCAGCCTGCAGCCTAGGGCAGAGGGGTGCGGCTGCTGTCTGAAGGCTGTGCAAATATTTCCTCTCTGAGCTGACTTCTCAAATGGTGTGTTAGTTAACAGTCCTACCACCTGGGCACTCCTTGGAGTAATTTATGTATTTTACAAAGGTATGAATACACACATATGTACTATATTGAAATTAAATACTTTTGCAACTTATCTGTATATTTATATGTGTGTGTGTGTGTGTGTGTGTGTGTGTGTGTAACAACAATTATAGAAGAAGAGGTAATGAATTCGAGAGTGTGTGAAGGATGTGGAGGAAGGAACTGGAGGGGGAAGGGGAGAGAATGATACAAACACAATTATGATGGTTTAAATGAGAATGTCCCCATAGGCTCGTACATTTGAGCACTTAGTCCCTGTTGGTGGTGCTCTTTGGAGATGGTTATGAGGTGTGGTCTTGCTGGAGGAAGTGTGTCACTGGGGGTTAGCTTTGAGAGATTCAGGCCTTGCCCTACCCACAGTCTGCCCCTCTGCTCTGTGCTCGAGGTTCCAGATGTAAGCCCTTGTTGATTGAAATTTTACATATAATATTCTATGCTATAATATAAAAATTCACTTGAAATGAGTAAATATTCAATGTTATAACAGAATCTAACATAATAAATTAGGGAGAATCTGGAAACTTGCTTTTGGGAAATGGCTTGAGCTCAATGTATTCTGGAGAGTGTATCAGGATAGTAATCTTCATCAAATGGCAGGGAGAGAAAAGAAAAAAATATTTATGGAGTAAAAGGTCATGGCAGTATGGGAATGGAAGGTTTATGTATATGTAACATGATAAAAATGTCCTTCTGAGAACAAAGTATTGCATCCATCAACATATTAATTCAATAGCCATGTACAACACTATGCAGAGTTCACTAATATGACACCATCAAAAGCCAGGACTCCATTTCAGCCATCCAAATGTTAGAGTGTTAAAGAGTAGGAAAAATGATCCAGGCCTATGTATGTGTACTTGTGTGCTGGGTATTTTTAATTTCAAAATAAAGACTTCTCATAATACCCAGGCCAGTTACTCCTTGCAGCCTGTCAGTGAAACAACTTATTTGAGTGACAGCTACATGTGTAAACTTATTCAAGTTAAGATTTAAATATTACCTTATTAATACATATTCTCTAATGCCATAATTTAGATTTTATATGTGTATAGGGCTGGAGAGACAGCTCAGTGTTAAAACACTTGCTACATAAGCATGAAGACTGAGTTTAATCCTAAAACACATGGTAAAAAGCTGGATGTGTGGTGGGTACTTGCAACCCCAGAACTGGGGAGGCTCCTGGGCCAGCCATAGCCAAACCAGGTATCCCAGGTTCTGGTGAGAACCTCAGACTCAAAAAACACAGTGGGAAGTATTCCCAAAGATGACACACAAGGCTGCCCTCTTGCCTCCACATACGTGCACACACACAAACACACTCACACTCACACACATGCATGAACATACATATGCACATGCACACAAACACATGCACATACACACATACACCATGTTTATAGATGAAAATTTTTTAGATATCATTACTCAAATATCAGGATAAGCCCCATTCTCCTCCCTATCTCTGGCTCCTATTTCTGCCATGTGCCTCCTGGACCACAATTCCAGTTCTCAGAAGCTGAAGTCCAATTGCGAGTCCCCTATTTGGATTTCTAAATGTGAGCTCTGCTTGTCTCCTGATTTCAGCACAGGGATTATAGGTGCCACTACCATACCCAGATTTTCTTCATATGTTCTGGGCAGTCAAACAATTTACAGACTGAGTCATCTATCTATATCTATATCTATATCTATATCTATATCTATATCTATATCTATATCTATATCTATATCTATATCTATATCTATATCTATATAAAGCATTTTGCAAATTATAAATATCCACTTGTTTCTAACTTACATAAAATAATCAAGTGGTTCTTGAAGAAGCCAAGTGTGAATACAAGATCTCAAGGCTAAACTTCATGTGGAACAAAGGAATTTTTTATAGCATGCAGAAAGTCAGCCCTGCCTCAGTCACATGGGAGGGAAAGTCAAAAGTTCCTGCCAGGGATGCCACCTGATGCAGACGGTAGATTCTCAGTCTGACATCCTGCACTGTGGTAGAGAAGCAGAAATTAATGCAGGTAAAAGTGACATANGGTTTGCAAACTAGAAACACAGCTGGACATGCATAAAGAACATGAAAACAAACAGCCCTAAAAATCTACATAATAGGCTGGCAAGATGGTTCAGCAGGCAAAGATGCTTGCCCCCAAGCCTGACAATTTGAGTTCAATCCCTGGGACCTACATGTTGGAAAGAGAAAGCTGACTCCTGTAAGTTGTGCTCTGACTTCTATATGTATGCTGTGGCACACCCATAACCACACACATTGACATCCATGTGCGTATGTACATATGTATACACACAAAGAAACAAAGAATTGAATAAGTAAGACCCTTCATAGTGTTTAATGTGATTATGCTAGCAGAGAGCATGCAAGTGATTTTTACTATAACTTTATATTCTGTAGGCTAAATCTAGGCTCAACCAGCTGGGCTATTAATGCAGGTCTTGAAATAATTGGCTCCATTTGTTTCTCTTTCAGAAAATCCAGATGAACTTGGGAAATGTTTAGGGCTGAGAAAGAAACAAAAATTTCTCCACTGGTGTAATAAGGTCTAACAAAAACACAAGGACAGAGAGTGGGTGATTGCTGTGCTGAGATGCACTTATGACAATGCAATGAGTCGATAACTGATATAACACTCAAAAAATTCAACAAGTACTACAACCCTGTCAGAAATGTATTAGATGGCAGGGAAAGGCCACATGTGGGGGAGTGTTCTCTATCAGAGCACGTAGTCAGGAAAAAGTAGAGAGTTCAACCATCACCCTCAGCTGTCAACTCCTCCCCTGTGTCACTCACAGGAAGTTTGTATCCACATTTTATATCATGGCAGAATTGCGTGGGAAAGAGAAACTTAAATTTTTAATTTTGAAGAATATGAACATATTTTCCTTTGAATTAATTTAGAAAATGGGCTAGTTGCAGAAGTGACAGATGTACATGATTAAAATTTTACCACACAGAAAAATTAATAATAGTTTATAAAATAAATAATTACATTTCTCAGTAGCTAACAAGCCTAGCTTGATAAATTCCCAATAAAACAAAAATATACAGAATTGGTGACTCTATCCTGAGAATGTCCTTGCCAATATTCCTCCTTAGTGTACACAATTCACTTCTATGTAAATAATTCCTAAGTTTCNTATTTTTTCTGAGTGTTTATATCACAAACAGTTGATGATGTATCGTGCTACTATCTTAGGACCACATGACAGATAAATCCTGTACAGATGACCAGAGGAGAAATGACAGAAGGGACTGCATGTAGTGCTGATGGCTAGTGTTCTCAATATCACATAATAAACTGGTGTCACTCAGAGATCCGTAAGCTGAGATGGAGCCACTCTACAGAACAAATGGTGGTCAGTTGCGTAGACAACACAGCCAATGGCTTTAAATACGGAGGGTGGCTTCAAGCAAATATGGCAGGTTTCTAGGGTTGTTACGATCAAACGTGTTTCCCACAATGCCTGGTTCTCTCACTAGCCTAATACTGTACTTCAGCAGTCTGCTGCCCTTAGCAACCATGGGACTTTACTGGCATTCAGAAATTAAGTGGGTATAATCATACATCACACAGCAAGGGACTTAGACACATGTCATCAAGACCATCACCNGTCTATTTCAACAAAGACCTACAGAAGAACCCTCCCATGCCACCATCAGAAGGACCCTCCTATGCTCACTCATAGGTCAAGAAAAAACACAGGCTAGTTAATGTAATGCATAATGTGTGCTGAATATTAAATATTAAATGATGCTGGGATATCAAGTTTACTGTGTTTCTGAGTGAGTTAAAAATCTCAGTACATTTATTCCATTTTTATTTATTTATTTTTAAATAATTTCCTTTTTTATTTTATGTGCATTGGTGTTTTGCCTACATTTAGGTCTATGTGAAGGTGTCAGATCCCCTGGAACCTGAATTATAGACGTTTGTGAGCTGCCATGTGGCTGCTGAGAATTGAACCCAGGTCCTTTGGAAGAGCAGCCAGTGCTCTTAACCTCTGAATCAATTCCAGCTCCCCATAATTATTTATTTAATAAAAATATTTACAGGGGCACATTAAATACCCAGAGTGAACACTAAAGGCAGAACTATGGGACAACACATAAAAATTCAATGATACTGACACTCCATTCAGAGATTCCTAGTTCACATTACAGGGAAATAGTCTTTGATTGTCCCTCAATGTTATTAGGGAGAGAGACCTAGCATATTGAAAAACTATTATGTAAATAGTCTAGAGAAAAAATAGAGTTGTGCTTTTTGTTGCTGTTTGTTTGTTTTGTATAGAGGAAGTTTTACAGATTTTAGTGCTAACACCAGACTAAATATTCTTTAGATAATGTTCAGGAATATAGATTTTCTCTATGCAAGCTTATCTGTTATTTTCTAATTGGAAATATCTCTTTCAATATGTGTAAAACTGCCTGTTAGACCTGTGGCCACTCTGCAGTTTGGAAAGCATCTTAGATATTTATTTATTTATTTTTTTTTGGCAAGAGATCAATGAATGGCAGGCCATGTTTAGGGNAAATAATTGTTTTCTCATGAAAAACAAGCTCGCTGACCTGAAAATATTGTATTTTAAAATGTTGCTCTCTAGCACAGAAGAAAGTGGCTTCCAAAGAAGATACTTGGAGAGAATTCTCATAAGCCACTATACTTTGAGGCTCTGAATCTCCCATGGATGGATGTGTGTATCATACTGTTATAAGAACTGAGGTTGTCCCATTGAGCTGTGTCATATATACTGTATTGTCTGTGTCCTTCTTCATATGAGCTGGGTGAGTACTCCATGAAGCATATGCTATATATGGTGCTTCTGCACAGTGGAATGTGGGCCAGGAGACTCAGCCAGTCAAATTCTTCCCTTATTGCTCTTCCATGAAAATCCATCTCTTACCTCTATGCTCTNGGCTTGCTGTTTCAAAATGCACAGTTGGAATAGATGCATTCAGCATGAGAAAACAGCATTTCCCCATAATTCCTGCAGCCTGATTAGGAGACTCTGAGCTTGTGAAGAAGCAGTGACTGGTAGATGAGCCTTTGATTCTCAGCTGTTCCCTGGGAAACCCAGATGTGCTCCTTTCTTGAGGAACAGAGAACCAGAGACTCAGAATAAGCCCCTTCAGCACCAGATGAAGACGTGAATCACGCGCTACTAGGAGCATATATAGAGATATTATTCTGTCTTCAATAGGTCTTTCATTCTGATCATTCTTTATTCAATATGTATTCCAGTGGCAGCTGCCCTTCTGCTGCACAGTATGTATTGAAAACGTATTGAGCATCTATGTTAAGAACACAGCTGAGAACGGAGGAGTTTATTCCCACGCATTAGAAGGCCATTGCACATGGCAGGCTCTCACAATGGTCAGGATAGGTACTGCCTTCACTACTGTGTGAGAACAAAGCCCACTCATCAAACTTATTGCAAGACACCAGAAGGGACAGTCCTGATGAAGGCATAGCATGAAGAGACAGAGCGAGGAGTGTTGCAGGCAGAAGGAGCATCATGGCAGAAAGCTTGGAAGCCAGCGTTGGCAAAGCATAGACTANACTTGGGAGGACAGACAAATCATAGCACGGGAGGCTAGCAGGAGCCAGATCCCCCTGGGCCCTAATGACCACCCCATGCTAAAGATGGTCCTAGCACATCAAACAATCCAGTCAGGGAGCAGAGNTTATGCTTTGGAAAATTCACTCTGAATTTAATAATACTACCCAAGTCACACAATCTCAGACATTCTTACNTTTAAAGGGAGAAGATTCACCTAGGTCACTGGAATAATTTTTAAGTGAAATGTATCCTGGAGCAGTCACAAACAGAGAGGGAACAGATTCAGACACAGTTCATGTTTGAATTTAGAGCCCACATTCACCNTTGCAGTGAGGTGAAGCAGGCCACCAACCTTCACACTGAATTCTGCTTAGAACTTCAGATCAGCACTTAATATAGAAATGGGTTCTTATGAGATGTAATTGCATACATTTGCTGAGATAAAATGATTCTGGTTTTCCAAGGACAGGCACCACAACATAGATGTATAAAGACTAAGAGAGAGATCAGAATTCTGCTGCCAAAAGGGAGGGGAGCCTGGGACCACAGAACCAGAGATGTGAGGGAATGGCTGTTCTCTTGAGCCTTTGGGAGCCACCAGAATGATTGTTGATTTGTGCCCTATAGNTCTTACAGAGAATAGTGCACCTCTGTTTGTTTAGGTCACCTGATGAGAGTGCTTTGTTCCACAGGCCTCAGAACCTCAATAAAGCCAGATATTCTTGGTGTATGCTTGAATAATATAATAAGTTTTTGTGCCACATTCCCCTCTTTGTAAAACTAGAAAATGACTTCATCCCCAATGAGTGGAGCTACTTTGTGAATTCTAAGAGACTACACCTGTAAACTACATAGGGCATGAGTGTGTGACACAGGTAAGTAACGTTCCTTATTACACCTGGANTGGAACATACAGGCAGGAAGTGATGATCAACAATTCCACTCAATCCCAGATAAAAGGCCAAGGAGTGGCAGAAAAGTTCAATGATTCAACACATTGTTGTTTATAATCCATCACATCTGGCCTGATACTTTTTAATTAAGTTCATTTGCCAATGACACATTCTATATTATTGAACCTGGAAATATGTGGTTTTATTGTCAATTTAATAGATAAAGTATTTCCAGTCTTTAATTAAAACATGACCATGCATTTTTAGAGAGAATCATTAGCTCTCACAGCTGTGTATTGAGAGCCTCTATGGCCACGCTTCCCAATATGTCTGTTAACACTAAATCAGTCACCCCCTTTCCTCTCTCCACCCTGTAAGGGCAGTTCTAACCCAGTATCATACATCACAAAAATACTCACATTTCTCTATAACCCTCTTGAGGCTGTTTTTAGGGAAATAATAGCATAGATGACAGACATGAACTACCCACTGCAGCACAATTTGCCATGGAGTGTTGCATGTCATTACCTCAGGAACACGCAGTATGGCAATCACTCTGAGCAGTGATAACACATAATTGTATGCTAGTCATAAATTATAGGTGAATGGCAGCTTGAGCTAACGAGTGCCAAGCTGCAGAGCAGGCACTGTAGTGATTAGAGGAGATGTGGTTACGAATGCATTAATTACTGATGGATTACAAAGCTTTTCAAATTGAAAACGGCAGGTTATATAAGTAGACGCCAGGCTGGGTGGACACCTAGATCAACAAAGTATTGCACCTCAAGAAGCCTTGTCATCTCACAGCTCAGAGGGGCTAACAAAGTAAGAGGGGGTTGGGGGAGAGAACACTGGCAGCTGAGACCCAAACACTCCATCTGTGGAGACACTTTCTTCAAAAAGATTTCTGCCAGATTTAATTTATTTTGAATCAATTTAGAAAGAATTTGGTTATATTTAATCTCACTTCTGTTCTTTCCTTCTTTTATATCTTAAATTTTATTTATGTTGCTCCCTGATGCAGAGAAGATCATTCTTNATTGACTGGCAGTCAGTACCTGTTCCTCTAGAAGAGATTTCAAAAATTTTTTTNAAAATGCTATCATTTTTATCATTTTATTCCTTGTTCCATAGATATGGATATTCAACTGGCATGCTCAGAGTAATGTGAAATTTCTGTTTATCTTGAAGCAGCTGAACTCCAAGGTAATTTATGTGTTAGAACTGAGACTAATGGTCACATGACTGATCTCTCCTCCCCAGTAGAGGTATCATTATAAGATACATTGCACAGTTTAGCGTCTTATTGTTTGCTTTTGCTTTGAAATCTGAAACACAATAACTGCATTTTCTCAACAGTGAGATTTTTAAATGTCTTCTCCAAAGTCTCATAGTAAGAGTTATCACAAGATGAGTGACATCTGGACACAGACAGANCCAGGCACACAAAGTGTTGGGAATGGGTAAAAGTTTCTCTAATGCTGTAATAGAACAGGAAGTGTTTATAGGCACATTTAATCATCCTGAGTTGTCTGTCATCAGGTGACATTTCCTACCTGATTCACATAAAGTGCTTTTCTGGGATATTCAGAGTCTGTCTAGTAATGATTTGTACAAAAAGAGGTATATGTTACAGTAATAATGGCTTTCCTGGGAAGGAGAGGCTTCCTGTTTCTGTAAATTAGCTTTAAGTCTTCAAAAGTCATCACCTCTGTATGACTCTAGCTGAAAGTGCTGTTTCCTTTGGTCATGTTTGTATCAAAATACAAGTTGGAAACCTTTATTCAATGTTTTCTTGATCATAAAATACATAAGAATGCTATCATAAGATAACTGACCATTTAAATTAATAAATTGATTTTTTTTCTGCTTTGAGTTTCTGTGTGTCACATAGATCATGTCTCCCTGTGTTCTCTGTGAATGTGGCTTTCTCATTACCAGCCCCTTAAGGACAGAGCTTCATTACCTGAGTGCCTTTCTCAGTTGAACACAGTATCTTCAGCAACAAGTGTCTCTTGATGGGAATGTCTTTCTAAAAATGTGTTGCTCTGATTGGTTGATAAATAAAGCTGTTTGGCCAATGGTGAGGCAGAATAAGGTTAGGCGGGACATTC
>LZPO01088193.1:8557-29521 GCA_001675575.1 Neotoma lepida | reverse complement strand
TCTCTTTTTCTCCTATTCTCATGACTCATTTTTTCCTATGTATTCAATGGAAAAAGCCCCCAAAAGATGTTAAATCCTATGCAACATTTAATCAATCCTTTAAGCCCCACCAGCTCAATAGGAAGTAAGGCAAACAGTTCAGCACCATCCCTGTGCAGCCAGCTTGTGCCCACTACACAACTCTGAAGAACCATGATTCTTAATAGAGGTGCATAGTACAGTCACCCAGGGAACTTCAAAAGTCCTCAATGTCAAGGCCGCACAGCAGACCTAGCAAACCAGTTGAGACTTGGCCCTGGTATCTTAAGAGCACTTCCTAAAGACTGAGTCCTCACATCCTTTATGAATTCTTTTCATACAAAGTCCACATCACTTAGAAATCTTCCAGCAAGTTTCCATCACTTGAGTCTGAAATTTTTGCAAAATATGTTTTCTTTTTTCCTTTGGGCATCTTCCCTTGGTTCTCTGCAGAGATTCCCTGGTAACCCTTTCTAGAGCAATTCCCTAATTCTACTACATCCACTCTGTCATATGATCTAGATTTCCTTCAATTACTTGCTTTCTGTTTGAATTTCCTTGCACATGCACACTGGAAAGTTTATGACATCAGTTATCATACATTCTTTTTTCTATACTCAGTACCTCATCACCTAGTAGGACACTAATAAACATATGATAGCAGAAAGATGAATGAATGAATGAAAGAACATTTGTCTTCTTTCCTCTGTTGAATTCTATGTTCTTGAGATCATGGGTATTTCATGTACTTTCACTCTTGTAATTTCTTACAATTGTAGTACTAATTTGAAGTTTGCAGAGAAAATTGATAGGCATTATTTTAATTGTAGTTGTAGTAACATCTTAAAGGAAAGGAAACACCAGTTCATAGAATAATCTTTTGAAGAAGAACAAAATTGAAGTCTCCCCCAAACGTCAAAAATTGAAAAAAAAAAACCTGTCTATGGTCACACATGTAGTAGGTGAGGCTCTTAGAGGGCACCATAGTGCCCAGAATCCTTCTCCCTTGTTCCTGCCTCCTCTGAAGTAAACACCATTAGGATTGCAAGCTGGTTGACTAGATTATACAATACTTATGTAGAAAAGATGCAGTACTGGCAGTATAATTCAGTTTGTTTTGTTTTGTTACCTAAACTGGTCATTGAGGCCTGCAGACAATGTTTTCAGGGATCCCCAGTGAGAACTTGGAGTCACTACCACTAGTGAGCAGAATAGGGCACTGTCAGCATGCACTGTATCACACACTATGCAGATCTGTAATCCTTCCAAAATCTTATTTGCTAATATGACCTTAAGATTGCAATCCCTCTAGACTTCTCTCTTTGGGTAATAAAATTATCTGGAAGAAAGTGNCTGGGAAGGAACACAAATTAGGTCACTTGAGTTTGTGGCTGCCTCTTCTATAATTACAATAAACTACACCCAAGAGTATAAGTCCTTGGATTCTGTCTCCTCATCACAATGGAAATGCTCACTCACATTAACCACACACAGCCTTCCTGCAGTATATACAGAGGCAGCAGCCTGAAAGATTTTCCAAGGTACTAGTGAAGACTACATTTCTTTTCTATTTCACATCCCCATGTCTTTTGGATAATTATCATACAATGCAGACTTTTAAGTAGAAAACTTGGCAAAGCTGTTAATGTGCTTGTCAAAGACTGCAAGGGATCTTGGGATACTTGCTGTTTCATATCTGGAACTATCCAAGCTTTACACGTATGGCAGATGCATTATGCCAGACCATTTGCTGTTATTTACCAGAACCCACATGGCATGAATATTCTGAATGGTTAAGAGGCTAAAATTATTCAGAATCTTAGATAGGAAGCCAAAGAATTCTGCCTTCCTCTAAATAAAAGGCACCACATAAGAAATAAATATTTATGGAAAAGCTAAGTTTCATCTATCTTAATTGTTATATTTCAAATGAAAGGGTGTCATACAAAAGAATGCATTACTCTCAACCCAAAACAAATACTTGGTAAGAAGCAGAGACTAGAAGCACATGTGTCTCAGACACATGATCCCAAGGCAGAGAGGTGGAGGATGGGAGGTGGTTGTGAGCTCTCAGTCCCTCTAGTTAGCTATGCAAGTCCAGGCTTGGAGCTGACTTTGAAAATAAATAAGAAGTAACAAGCAGGGGTCAAGGTGAGCAGGCACACAATCTAGGGGTCCAAAGGCCAAAACACAGAGCCAAGCACACACACTGCATAGAGAGGTGAAAGAGAAGGAAAGCCAACATATGGGCCAATATAAGCTTCTTTAGCTATGGGCCTGATAGGGTTTGCATTTCTCTCATGNAGGATAGAGACCAATCTCATATTAGTGTCCCATTATCTTACACAAATACTATATTAATCTCCAATATGGAGATACAGCTCTCAAAATACTAATCTGACTTCTAATAAAAAGAATTCTTTTCCCTTCCCCTCCTGCTCTCTCTCTCTCTCCCTCTCTCTCTCCCTCTCTCTCTCCCTCTCTCTCTCTCCTTCTCTCTCTCCCTCTCTCTCTCTCCCTCTCTCTCCCTCTCTCTCTCCCTCTCTATCTATCTGTGTGTGTGTGTGTGTGTGTAAAACTATTGATTGAATTGTATGTTCTAAGCGAGTATTCTCCACTGAGCCACATTCCCTGTTCCTTTCTTAAAAATTATTTTTAATTTACTTATATTTTAAAATCAGGTTCTCACCAAGTTGCTCAGGAAGGCCTTCAAATTACTCTACAGTTCAGATGGGTCTTGAACTGGGGACCCTGCCTCAGTCTGCCAAGGAGCTGGGATTAATAGACCTGCACCACCAGATCTAGATAATAGTTGTCATATTAATAAACTACTTAGGTGAATGACTTTCAAGAAAATAATTTTGTATGTGCTTTTTTCATGCATCCTGTCAACAGGAAAGCAGATATGATTTGAGATGTAGGAAGAAGAAAGGGGAGCTAAGTATCTCTTTTTTNGTGGATGGATTTGGATATTGATGATCTGAGTAACGTTTGGTATTTTAGTAACAATGCAATGGATGGGAGTCTTGGTGTTTCCATGACAGCATTAGACCAAAATCACAGTGGGCATTTTTCTTACTAGCAAGAAAAGAATTACCAGATCCCTAGATTGTATGTNTGTTCTAATATACTCCATGCTTATTACTTCTGATTCATCTTCAAAGTTAGCTCCAAGCCTGGATTCACATAGCTAACCAGAGGGAGTGAAAGCATTCACACATACTACACACACACACACACACACACACACACACACACACGAGGGATGGGGGGAGGGATGAAGGAGAGACAAACAGAGAGAGACAGAGAGACAGAGAGAGCACTATGTAAAGGAAGCTTTGCTTTTTTAGCCTCCAATCTGTCAGAAGAGACAGGTCATATTCTTCCTTTTATCTAATCAAATGGAAGTTGAATTTCTGCTTTTTGTTTGTTGGTTGGTTTCATATTTATTTCTTTATTTTGTATGTTTGAGTTGGGGGAAGTGTTTGTGTACAGAGGTCAGAGGATAATCTGTTGAAGTAAGATCTCTTTGCACTTCAAACTATTGGCAATTGATGGCTGCTTGTGGAGGGAGTGTGAATTTTCTTCAGGGATACAGCCCCTGAGAGGCTATCCATTCTCCCCAAGGTGGTCCCAGATCAAGCAGACCAGAGTATTTAAAAAGACAGAGAGCCAGTACATGATATCTGGAGGAAAAATAATGAAGTAAGAGAAGGAGGATGGGGGGGGTGATTAAAGCACATGATATGCATGTATGAATATTAAATATTTAAAGACTGTAATTTCATTCAATACTTTGTATTTATCATTTACCATTTGTCATTTATCACAAAAGCTTAACACAGGGCACTGTAAATTTGTCCTATACAAGTCTAAATAGAAATTATTTCAGGACTTATGAATTATATGTTTTCTGTGCCAACTACTGAAGATTACAATTCTATCAGTGGTTCTCAATTTTTCTAATGCTGCAACCTTTTAATACAGTTCCTAATGTTGTGGTGNTCTCAACCATAAAATTATTTCCTTCGCTACTTCATAACTGTAAATTTGCTACAGTTATGCATTGTTATGTAAATATCTGATATACAGGATAGTCTTAGGTGACCCCTGTGAAATGGTCATTCCACCCACAGAAGGATCGCTACCCACAGGTTGAGAAACACTGTATTATAGCAAAGAGGTAGCAGCCATATGTAAACAAGACAAGGATTCTTTTCAATAAAACTTACTTTACAAAACAAAATATGAACCTACTAGGCCTCAATGCCTCACTTCTGGTTTAGCCCAGAAATAAAAGGTCAGGTGATCAATAAATGCTAGTTTGGTTCAATATGGAAAGCAGCAAAACTGTGAAGATATGACTCATCTGTTGTCTGCACTATAGAATACATGTCTATTGAATTTCTGAATTCATTTTGCAAACCCAACATGGTGGTTGGGCTATTAATTTTTAATAACATTGTGTGTAGCCAAGGAAGGGAATCAGAGGGTCCTGACCAGCTGGCAACCTAAAACTTAGACAAAGAGATGGTACACTCTGCCTCATTGACTTTCTGTTAAAGAGAACATCTACTGAGGCTGGGATGTTCTCAAGACCATGACTGATAATCAGATGAAATTTTTTACCCACTGAAAATAACTAGCTTGCCCATTTATACTAAATAAAATATGAAAAACAACTGCCAGAGAACCATAATCCAGCCCCCACTATGATTTTAGTGGTTTCATACAAATAAATATGTAAATATAGTAACAGAGTGGTCTTGGTTGTCACACATTTCATTTTAAGCTTGCTTAGAGAAATTGGAACTGAATTACTGTCCAATTTTCTATTTTCATTTCAAAAAAATTTTGACAATATTTGCTACACTCCTAGAAATTTTTCTTAGCCAAAGAATTTCACAAGTTTTCAATTTACCACATAAAAATGATTTGAAATATAATAAAAATCTATTTATTTGGATCAATTCCTCTCTTTGATACAAAATATTCTGTCATCACAGATAAAACATTTAAACAAGAATAGTGACTAGAACACTTACAGAAAAAATGTTCACACTGTTTTAATTGATAGTGGTATAATTTTAGGAGTTATGGATCAAGAAAACCTCAGGTAGCCAGGCGGTGGTGGCGCACACCTTTAATCCCAGCACTCAGGAGGCAGAGGCAGGTGGATCTCTGTGAGTTCAAGGCCAGCCTGGCCTACAGAGTGAGTTCCAGGAAAGGCGCCAAAGCTACACAGAGAAACCCTGTCTTGAAAAACCAAAGAAAAAAAGAAAGAAAGAAAACCTCAGATAATTAAAACTATTAGGTTTGATATTTGGCTAGTAAAGTATTTGGATGGTTAATCTTTATTGTCCAGATGACTCCTAGAATTATCTAGGAGATCGGTGAGCCACACTGATAAATGTGTTTGTGGGGTGTTTCCCAGGAAAACTAATAGGGAAGNCATGTCCCAAATATCATCATTCTGTGGGCTGAGGTCCAAATGAAAGGGAGAATGAAGAAAGCTATCTTAGCCACAGCATTCACTTTCTCTACTTCCTGGCCCACCGTGCAGTGAACTGCTTGGCTCCACCCTGGCATCTCTCTATGATGGATGGANCTCTAAAAATAAACTCCTCCTCCCTTAAGTTCTTTCTGTCTGACATTCTTGTCATAACAATGAGACCTAATACAGTGTTCTACACTATAGTTAAAGCCAGCATTTTCCTCTCTGTTGTTTAATATTAAAATAGCTAGGGAAAAGGCAGGATAAAAGAAAAGAGAATAAAGAATATAAAAAATTGTCAGCTGAGAAAGGGAGTCACTAAATAAATACTTTGTCTTGTATTTAACATGAATCCTTTCTAGTCTTTTTAGCACTCCATTTTCAGATACATAGATTATGCCTTCATTTTAATAAATAATACTTTATCAAATGATTGAGAGATTCAATAATCGATTTATCAGATCTTGCAAGTGGACTACCAGTTCTGAGCCCCTACCTTTGTCCATCTTTTTGAGATTGTACAACATCCTAAAAGAGAAATTCAAGTACTTTATGAAAACATAGGAAGGAGGCTGAACACACCTTCTGTAGTTCCTTTTAGGTCTTAATTTTTCCTTTCTGAAGTATCTTTAATAATGTTACAATAAATAACAATTATATTCCCAAAGTTTCATAAAATGTAGGACACATGCATAGCTTAAAGCTTGCTAATGAGTTCTTCTGGGTACAAAGAAAGAAAGAATAAATAGGCTTCTCTCTGCCTGTATACCACCGAATAGATCACTGCATGGTAACAGAGCATATAAAACACAAAATTATCATGAGTTCAGTCAGCTCAGCATTGTGCAGAAACTTCCCAGGTGGTCCAAAATTGATTTATTATCATTATTATATTTNTTACAATACGACAGAATCCAGATTTTGTCTCCTAACCACAATCACCACTTCCTTTTTCATTTCTTACCTACTAATAACACTGAAAGTGTTAAGTANAGAACCATTTCTCCTGGTAAAGAACTAAGAAGTTTGTTTACCAGAATGTTTCTTCCTCGTCCTTGACTATAGTTCATAGAGGCTAGATTTGAAATGGCACAGTTTAGTGTATGTTTGCCATTCAGGTGTCCTTGAGCATTTACTTGTATTGCACATCAATCCTCCAGAGACCTCAAATAGAGTAAACTGGATCCTATTTGCTCTCTCTAGGTGTTCTGGCAGCAACACATGCAAACCTTTGTTACTTGGCCACTCAGTAAACTTCCTACTGCTGTTAACTTACAGCATTACTGTTAATTAAGCCACAGTGTAAATATAATCAAAGTCACTACATGTGGTATGGTGCTTAATTGAAACGTTTGGAGGACTTCTAATATTGTAACTTTCTGTTCCAAATAAATAACACATCTCTAAATATAGATTTCAAAATGAATGATTCAATGCTCCCCAAACAACATAATATACAAATCACATAGGAAAACAAAAACAAACACACACACACACACACACACACATACACACACACACAAAAAAAAGTGCCAGGCAGTGGTAGCACACACCTTTAATCTCAGCATTAGGGAAGCAGAGGCAGTTAGATCTCTGAGTTAGAGGCCAACCTGGTCTCCAGGATAGCCAAGGCTATAGAGAGACCCTGTCTCATAAACAACAAAATAGTATGTTGCATGGATGCAACTCTGATAAATGAAGCAAGAAAATTTGAAGTTGTGGCTTGCTGGTAAGAGATAAATTATGACTTCAGTTAAAAAAATTTACAGATGGTGAGAATGTGGCATGTTATTATTCTTTGAAAGTGTGTTCCCAGAGTAGGGAAAATTTGATTAATTCATTAATTAAAGCATCCTAATTGATAAAAATGAAGATACCACTTCCATTCTAGATGACAGAATATGAAATAAAATAACTAGTTTCAATGTACCATTTTTCTTACATTTTTCACCATTTCACATAGAGGTATGTGTTTATGAATGTTTAAGGAACTAAGATAGGCAAAGTTTTAACAGTTCTAATGAAAGAGAACCAAGGGGCAAAGAAGGCAGGCAGAAAGCACAGGGGACTGAGATACAGAGACCATGTGCTGTTGGTGATCAAAGACAGCAGACACTGCATACACACTAATAATAATGCCTACAGATAGATAATGTATTTTCATGGTTATAGAAGTCAATACAAGGAGTTTGATAAATGACAGAAGTTTATAACACAAACAGCAAAATGTATAAGGAAGAGCTATCTAAAGTACCGCAATTAGTGGGGAAGAAGAGTCTTTCTTATGCTCCTCATAGGAGGGCCTGGTAGTACAATTTTTCTAGAGAACATAATGATTTGGCCATTTTTTTACTCGAAGGATTTAACCTACTTTCGATCATTCATATTTCTTTATCCCACAGTTAAGAAGGAGAACTAAAGATTTATATGCACATTCTGCTCCAAGAGTGTAATTTATAGCCCAAGATAGAATAAATAGCCACATGTATTTCTAGGAAAAGATTATTTATTTTGCTACAACTAAAAATCATAATTGCTGTGGAACCAGAAGGGTACTACTGTGTAACCAGACAATAATTTTCAAGATTAGAACTACAACAAACGAACAAAACCACATTTAGGATGTATTGTTTAACAAATTAACATGGTAAGGGATTAAGCTATTTTAAACAACAGCTCTAGAGTCCAGAGCACTGTATTAAGAAGTTATATGACTCTCCCCTGCCCCCTCCTCCCAGTTTACCCAGGAGATCTTATCTGGGGGTGGGGGGAGGGGAGGGGGGATGAGAACATGAGAGAACTGAGAAGGTCGAGTAGGGGGAGAGACAGAGAGGGAGAGCAAGGAAAGAGATATCTTGATAGAAGGAGACATTATGGGGTTAGGGAGAAACCTGGTGCCAGGGAAATTCTCAGAAATCCACAAGAATGACCCCAGCTAAGAGTCCTAGCAATAGCGAAGACAGTGCCTGAAAGGGCCTTTCCCTGTAATCAGATTGGTGACTATTCTTATTGTCATCATAGAGCCTTCATCCAGTGACTGATGGAAGCAGATGCAGAGATCCACAGCTAGGCACGGCCAGCAACTGGAGTCCACTTGAAGAGAGGGAAGAGGGATTTTATGAGGGAGTTCAAGATCATGATGGGGAAACCCACAGAGACAGCTGACTAGAGCTAGGGGAAGCTCACGGACTCTGGATGAATGGCTGAGGAACCTGCAGGGAACCGAACTAGGCCCTCTGAATGTGGGTGACAGTTGCCTGGCTTGGTCTGCTTGTGGGGCTCCTGGCAGTGGGACTTGGATTTATCCCTGGTGCATGAACTGGCTTTTTGGAGTCCACTCCCTAATGGTGGGACACCTTGCTCAGCCTTGATGCTGTCTCTTATACACATCTAGATGTGTATAAGAGACAGGAACTATGGTTGGTATGTAAAATGAAAAAAATTTAAAATAAATAATATATGAAAAAGAACATAGTTTGGTATGAAAATATGAAATTATCTTGAGAAAGTAATCAAGATACATTATGATTTAAAAAAAGAAGTTGTATGATACCAACAGGCTTGGAACTCTCTATATAGTTTCACTCCACTCATTGTCAAACAGAATAGCTATATTTTTTCCTATTTCATTATGTTTTAGGGAAATTACAATGAAAATGCGTTCAATAATTTTTAGCATTTTGTTTAAGTTCACATAATTAATTGTTTATAGGATAGCATAAATATTTCATTTCTAAGACACATATATGATAATTGTATTTATTTTTATTTANAGTTGCTACTGATAACACATAGAGTTATAAACCTTAAGTATTTGAATGTCCACGTATTTAAGTGTATGTGAATTTTTTGTTCTGATTATTTATTTATTTTGGCCAAGTTGTACTTCCTAAAGTTTGATTGGGAAAACTATATCGGATAGGAGTTTAGATACAATAATAAACATGCCCCAAATATCAGTTACTTAAACAACTCATATTATACACCATGGGAGGATTGCTAACCACCCTCACCCAAGCTGAGGGACCAGCACCTGTCTCCAGCAATCTTAGGAGAGAGAGGAAATGGCAAATGCTTCCACGCCTCTCAAAGCTTATGCTTGGAAGGAACAAGCATTAATTTTGTTCTTAGTTTTTGAATAAAGTCAGAATCACACATAATAGGACCTCAATAAAGATAAAAATGCATTTTCAACTAAAGAATTTAAAACTAATGTGTAGCCTATCTTAAACTGCTTTTAGTTTTTATAAAGAACTTAGATAAAATAAATGAAAAGTGACTCCCCACTGCTACCAAGATGCAGAAACCAAGATGAATAAGCTTATAGATACATCAAGTACAGGGAATACATCTACTTGAATGAAATGGCATCTAGAGGCAAAGGAAAATAGAAATCAAGAAATTGCAGACTGAGTAAGAATTTGAAGATCCTGTAAGACATTCAATCCTTAGACAGAACAACTCAGCTTACTCATCACCATCAAAAGCAAGAATTATGATTTGATTTCCAGTGTGACATACCTGCCCCTGTGCAATGTTCTACTGGGAGGAGTTTCTCCCCAGTTGGTGGGCCGAAAAGTCTCTCAAGCTTGAGAATTGATGGTGCTTGTAATTGTTTTCTTCACTCTTGAAATAACACCTGTGGTGGGTATTCATTCAAAACTGCAAAACTAACTCTGTAAAAGCTTTCATATGAAATGTTTGCTTCAGAGATCCCAGTCACAGTGACATGGCTCACAAATGTAGCCAGACAGGAAAGTGCAGTGACCACCGATTCAAGTACTGGATAGGCTATTGCTTCTTAATTTTCTTTCTTAAACTCCCATGGGGAAGAGTTTATTCACCAATACCTCTATTACTCTTAAGGAAACTAGTAATGTGTATTATTTATTTATACAGTGCTTCTAGAAGCTTAAGTGAATTTATGGTTTAGTCAGATTGTACTTACACATTCAACATCCTTTTGATACAATATATTTTAACTATATTCTGTTCTTCTAAAATTGTAGCTAAGCAGTGATCCTTGAGAAAGATGGGAAGTCAATATGTATTTGAAATCAAACCTAATCAAGTTTATTAAAGATTAACATATAATTCTATATTAACTTTCTTGTACTTGTCCTGTATAGTAGAGTCTAGACAAATAAAAAGCACATGCATAAATTTAAAGTAAATTTTAGTAAGTGAAAAATAATTTAGGAGGTTTTCTTATTTTCCTATTATGTAATTGGTTATTTTTAATATAAAAATGGATATATTAATACTTTTCCAGGTTTTTGTTTGTTCATGTTCTATTTACTTCTACTAGTAAAAAATTATTTCATATTTTGATGACCTTGTATAATGTGTACTCATGACTTAAACAATTCTTTAAGTTCTCAACACACATACACACCCCTGTCCCTTGTTTGGGACCTTACGGCAATAATAAAACTCACCTTAATTTTCTAGAGCAAAAACACCTGGAAAATGGTTCTCAGAAATAAAATCTATTTTGATATAAAATTATTTTTTTATTTCTCTCAAGATTTTCCCTTTCGAATCATTTCCATTATTATAGTAAAGTGATAAAAATATAAACATTTAAAAATAAATAACTGGAACACTACATGGGTTAGCCTCCCATACTCAATCCTATCACAGACTACAATGATGAAACTTTCACAAGAGAAGATGGTGAGGTCATGTCAGTACCTGGCTGCAGACTGAAAGTGTGGGTGACAGTTGTTTGAGGGATAGTACAATTTCAACCCTTGGAACTCCAGAAGGCTGACAGGGTTATTCATCTGCACCTGAAAATATTTTAAATTGGATGGAGCAGAGTTTCCTGTCTGAGTTATTGCTAGAAAACAGAGATATTTGGAAGCATCTCTGAGATTAAAATCCTCCTACCCATACTTCACTAACTTATGCACAAAATGTGTAGAATTATTATTCATAATTGTGTCATTCTGTGATTATATGAAATGCCATAGCTTTAAATACTAAAAAGTTAAACTTCATGTTATATCAATTATATCAATAAAAAAGCACATTGAAAAAGAACAACATAACAGAAAATCACATTTTCCATCTAAAATTCACATCCCTTTCCATGCCCTATCCTGAACCAAATTTCTGGTAGCCTCTACAACCAATTCCTCTAAAAGCATGTGTCAGATTGACTTTGTTATTCTCAAGTGAGGAATGAATTCATAGTTCTTATTTTGATAGATTAAAAAGAATGCTTTTCCAGATGAGTTTTCCTTATACTAGATTTTTTTTTTCTGATCTGAGAGCAAAAACACACCCAAGGCTAAATGCGTTCTAAAGGAGCAACTTATTCATACATGTTTATACAATGTTTTTCCAAGTGAACAATACCCAACAAATAATGGTATTGGATTTCATAAATGTCACTGGGCAATTAGATGCTCAAGCTCAGAAAGCTTTAAGCAAACATCTTAACTGTGTACTGAATTAAATCTAAATTGGAATTGAACAACCTGGAAAACAGAAAACAGTGTGTGTGTGTGTGTGTGTGTGTGTGTGTGTGTGTGTGTGTGTACCCACATAAAGATAGAGAAAGAGACAGAAAGAGAGACAGATTATCTTTGTCCAGAACTTTCACTGATCTGAGTGGAGTTTATCAGTTTTGAAAACGCAATGATCTTTCTTCTTTCAGTGATCCTAGCCATCTTCTTCAAAGGGTGCATGTGGATGGCATTCATTTGCCTCACACTACTAGGAAGGAATGATAAGACATGACAATTGGCTTCACTCACCCCTTCCAGAACAAAGCAGGTCAAAGCCACTCTGGCACTTCTTGGTGCTCTCCTCAGCTGACAATGGGCAGGACCTTGGGTGCTCACAATTCTTCCCGTACCAGCCTGCTCTGCAGTCACATCGTCCACAGTTACACTGCCCGTGACCTTCATAGTAGTGGAGAGGGGGAAATCACATGAATATTATGTAACCAGAGATAGTTTATAGCTTTTATTCTAGCAGTGACTTTCAGAAGAAAGTCAGGATCTTAATTTATACACCACTAACCACTAAGGCAAAGGAACATTTTTTTTCTCAAATATTTAAACAACTAATGTACGTTAATGGATTGAAAAGAATAAAGAAAAGCAACAAGTATGGATAAAATAAATGGTTTAATAAGGTTTTAAATTTGAGTCTATCAAATTCTAGATAAATGTGATTGTATTGGTCTACTGGGAAGTAAGTATTTGATGGATTTGCCAATTAATTTATGTGAAGGAGAACTATAGGAAATAGAACACAATCATTTTTTGAAGCAGGAGTTTTTTTCTTTCTAATGAATCACTCAACTGATCTATATCTACTTAAAACAAATAAGGAGCCACAAACTGACAACAAAGCCATGAAATCTAGAATTAGGGAGAAGTTGAGATCCCCACTCCCAAGCTTTATTAAGTTAATATATATATATATACATATATATATATGTATATATATATATAAAGTGGAAGTGATTGAAGAGGTCAAAGGAAATGGACCAAATGATGTAACTATATTGTAACTATATTTTTTTAATCTATGAAAATGTACATAATGAAAGTACATAGGAGTGATGCTGTTCTTCACATACTCATTGAGAAATGGTTACCACAATCGAGCTAATGCTAATGTCCAGATCTCTCACCCCACACAGGTGCCTATGAACTCTAGTTCTATCTTCCCCACAAATCTAAAGTATACAGAGGATAGTAATTATATTCACCATGCTGAATGTTATGACTTCTGAACTTATTCACTTGTAACTTCAAAAGTTTATATGCTTTAATCAATACCTCCCACCCTTCAGTGCTTAGTAAACACTCTTCTACTCTGTTTTTAAGAACTTAATATTTGGGGGCTGGAAAAATGTCTCAACANTTAAGAGCACTTGCTGCTCTTCCAGAGGACCTGGGTTACGGTTTCAGCAATGACATGGTGGTTTACAACTATCTGTAATTCCAGTTCAAGGGGATCCAATACCCTCTTCTGACATCTGTCAATACTGGGAATGCAAATAATACACAAACATTCATGCAGGAAAAACACCACACAAAAAAATAAAAATTGTGTGACTCTAATAAAAAATAATCTAACATTTTTAGATTCTATTTAATTATGTTCTATGGCTGCTCTATTACAGATCGCATAATGCTAGTTGACATTCTTACCAGTAAAATTGAAGGAATGGTTAGATTAAAGGTGGAGAAGTCTTACTTATTCTCGGAAGTTTTAAAACTGTAAATGTCTGAGCAAAACATCTAGTAGATGAGAATGTTGTTAAATCCCTAACTTACCCAAAAGGGTGCCACCTGCTGCTGTGACCCACAGGAATTCACAGTCAGGGAATCACATACAGAGGAAGGTCCTATCCAACCCAGAGAGGACAAAAAGAAGCAGACACCTTGGAGACAGGTACAGAAAGAAAACAAGGACTGCAGAGACATAACCTTGTCCAGCTGAAGTCAGAANACATGCTTAAATTTTGTAATGGTTATTTTCTGTCTGAAGTTCATTTGTATTGCAACATTAACAAAGAAGATCCAGGTATGATAGCACACATCATTAATACCACACTGGGGGGGGGAGTAGAGGCACAGGCAGGAAGATCTGTGAGTACAAGGCCAGCTTGATTTTCATAGTGAGTTCCCGATCAACTAGAGCTACAGAAAGACCCTGTCTTGGGTGGGGGAAGTAGCATAAAAGAGCCTAAAGATGTCCATAAGTTATTAAGAAGAGATGTTTAGAGTTCAAATCAGATCCAACTACTAACAAAAGAAATTAGATTAATTGTGGAGGGATTAATGTTATTTTTATTCATATTTTAAATTATATTTATTTAGTGGGGGGAGGCAAGTGCACACATGGAGGTCAGAGGCCAACTTGAATCTATTTTTTTCTTCCTTAATATGTGTCCCAGGAATTAAACTGATATAAGGCTTGGTGGCAAGTGCCATTTCCCACAGAGTCATGTTGATGGTCCCTCAACACTGTTTAATAAACTGCATATGTTCCTTACCTAGAAAAAAATCATTTTGGGAATTTTGCNGTTATGCTTTCATATTCACTTTCTGTTTCTTACTGGGTCTATTTTATTCAGTTAGTTTTTAATCCTCTAAGTCTTTTCCAACTCTGTGCTATGGCAGTGCCATGTTTCTATGCCATTGTTATTTCTGTGTCCTTCATAGGGCAGACGAGGGTACAGACTGTGATCTGCACCACAATTTCTGGTGTGCCTGCAATACTTGGCATTATGAAGTTCTTGAGGATGACTCCTGTGAATTTAGATTTCACCTCCAGGCATGTCAACCCTAGCTTTTAGCTATTCAAAAGCCTCTACAATCAGTCATTTACTCATCCATATGGGTTAAAAGACCGTGTCATGGGTGTGACTGGCTCTGAGATTGTAGGCATTGCCTTTCAACAGGAAGTGCCAAGGTGGGAGAACACTGTCTGGCTCAAGATGACTGCTCACTCTCCTGAACCATCTGGGTATGTATATGGGTTTTCTCTTTCAATTTTTCCAAAATGATTTAGTATTAGCCAAAATTATTTAATCTGGGAGACATTAAAACAGGAGAGTAGTGCCTAAATCATACAAAATGTATGAAATTCTCCAGAGCTGGTGAACACACAGCAGCTGGTGTAAATGATGAAATCTTAATATGACATATTTTCTCTTTTTTAAAAAAATATGCATGAAGCAATATATCCTAAGTCAAATATACCAGTGAGGCACACACAAGAAGCAAATACAAAGTCATAGAAAAGTTTCCGTAAATCCAGTCTACAATGATGAAAAGTAGAGTTAACATTGGCAGTGCTAAACTGGGTGCAATGGCATCATTCTGTAACCCCAGCACTCCAGAGGCTGAGGCAAGATGACTGCTTCTAGCTTAATGTCAATCTGGGCTACACAATGAGTTCCAAGCCAGACCTGCCTGTTGAGTAAGACTAAATCTCAAAATAAATAAATAAATAAATAGAAGAGTACCCTTGACTAATTCAAACATTTATTCAAGATTAACTGTTATAATTTTCAAACATGATTTTTACTTTCTCAGTAGTGAAAACTCTTTTCATGTCTTGATTTTAAGAAGTATGTTCTATACTGTCAAAATAAATTTCAGAATGTTAGCGACTTCATTCTAAATAAAACTGTACATTTCCTACAAACGATTTTTAATCCATATAGTCAGAAACTCGTTTAGAAGTGTAAAGTATTGACACCAGATTGCCAGGAAATGGCTGAGTCAGAAAAGCACTTGGAAGTGCAAGGGATTGGTACTGAGTCCTAAAGAGGAAACTACGAAATAACACTNTGGTCTCTCTTCTGGCGTTACTAGTTTGTCAATTCCAATAAAAAAGCCCAGCTAAAGAGAAAGGGATCATTGAGCAGAGATAAATTCAGGAAGATAAAAGTTTGATTTTGATAAAAAATAATTTAAAGTAAAAATTCTGTTTGTCATGAGAACCAGTTAGTTTAACACACTGAAACATACTATTAGTTTTTTTTTTAAGGCAAATGTGGAAGAAAAGACTTACCATAAATAAAAATAGGTGTTTTGCACTTGACTTAGATATGCCACTATCCTTTCCTAGGCCTCATCAGAGTTCAATCTGTCTTTCAAGTAGAGAGAACCGAAAAGGATTCTTACCACACTAATCAGAATGTAATGCTTCCAGGCTGGTTTGTCAAATCTGTGTATGTTTTAAGCCTGTAGGAGTTAGTCTCATTTCTTCTAACAAGTGTTCTTTAAACTGCGTAGGCAGATCAACAAAATGGAGATAAAAGACGTAGGATNTTGTTGTTTATCCCTGATCTCAACATCAAAAGCATTAAAATAAGAAAACCATCCTCAGATACCCTGTACACATGTGTGCATGGACACACAAACACACACATACCTGCACACATATACATGTACACACATGCACGTACACACACACATGAATACACACATATGCATGTATGCAAACACATTCACACAGAGATGCGTTTGGGTATAATCTACCTACTACAAATGTGACTGCTGCCCAGGCTATTGCACATGGTCAAGAAGGTTCACAGCATGACTCCTAATCCAGTAGTATGATGGCCATTCAAGGCATCAAAAACTCTCTGACTATTCTAGGATGAGTGTGACATACAAACTCATATTTCATTTGTGTATTATGTTCCCTTGAGTTACAACAGCTAAATTCTAAAAAAAAAAAAATTCAAATATTTTTCTTCTCCTGGAGAAAATATTTTCTTTCTTTTTTAATCTAAAATAAAATTTATTTATTCTATGTGTTTTTCACATCATGTATCTTGATCCCATTCATTCCCCATTCCTTCACATTTACCCTCTGCCCCTGCATACCTCTCCCCAAATAAAATAAAATTCAAGAGAAAAAATGAAGAAAATAAAACTAAGAAAAATTTTAAAAAGGGAAAGAATTAAAAATCTCATCATGGAAGCTGCAGTGAAAATCAGCAAGTCAACTCATATACCCCTTTGTCCATACATTTCCACTTGCAAGTGTTCATTGCAAAGAGTCATTGGTCTGGTTTGAGGTGCCTGGTCTTCACTACATGTTCACTGCTGGGCCCAGACTAGGACTCTTNCTGGACATCCCACTGCCACCTTGTGTTGTNGAGATCCTGCATCTTTGAGTCTGTGGGTCAGGTCCCTTCATGTGCTCCAGCAGATTATAGATGGGGTGGATGTTGGGGCAGGCCAAGTCATAACCCTGGGGCTGTGCCTGGGCAGTTGTAGGGTTGTTCTGCCAGATGGGAAATGGGGANAGGTCTCCCAAATACCCACGAATGTAAATCTTGAGGTCACAAGTAGCTTTACTTAAAATTGACACAAAGGAAAACTGAAGGGAATAAGTTACACATAACTAATTATTTATATAACTTGTTATTTTTTAAATCTATTTCTATATTGATTTTTTCCCACTCAAGACAAGGCAAAATGCTATATTTAGTAATTTCTGTAAGACAGATTTTCTAAGTAGTCTTGTTAAATAAAACACAGAGGCAGAGATGGGGTGAAAGTCTGACAGAGATCAGAGGAATTGGGAACAGCTACCAGACTCACCTTAGACTGCCGCCGCTGTTTCCAAAATGGAGAGAGAGTTTCACTTTTTTTACCTCCACTTTTATATCCCTTTCTGTTCTGTTCTCCCATTGGCTCTTTCAGCCTAGCTACATCACTTCCTCTTATGGTCCACTTCTGTCACTTCCTGCCTGTCTGTATAGACCTCCAAAATTTTATGGTTGATGCTGGGATTAAAGGTGTGTGTCTCTGCATTCCTAGTGTGACCTAAAACTCACAGGGATCCAGACAGACCCTGCTTGCTAAGGGATAGGATTAAGGGCGTGTATTAATTTTACAAGGCTAGCAGCTGACCTTGTTCCTCTGATCTTCAGATAAATTTTATTGGGGGACATAGATAAAATACCACCACAAATTTCCTTCCAAGTTTTTCTTGATGCTTTAGTAATCCACCTTTACAAATTTCCCCAAATAATACAGTTTTATNATACTATCTCATTTTCTACACTAATGCAGCCCACCTTATGCTTCCATCAATTTGGTATATTGAACAAGAAGGACAAAGATTAAAGCCATCCTGGAGTATACTGTTCTAACTCAGGGGGTTGGGAAATAGAATGGTGGGGAGTCATTCAGAGTCTTGGAGGTGGAGAGGTAACTCAGTAGTTCAGAGCAATTGCTGCTCTTTGAGAAGACCCAAGTTCAATTCCTAGCACCCATGTTGGGCAATTCACAACTGCATGTAACTCCAGCCCCAGAGGATACAATGCCTTATTCTGACCTCCAAGGACACTTGTACACACATGACACACACACATGCACACACACACACATGACAGAGAGAGAGACAGAGAGAGAGAGAGATAGTGATAGAATAAAACAAAAATTAAAAAGCTATTTCAAAATCAGGAAAGAAACAAACAGAATAGGNAGTACTAATTTGATATTCATTACACCCTTGTCAGTCCAGTCATATTATCACATTCTTACCTTGAAGAAATCTCTGGAGCATATCGATGTTGGGTTCTTTCTGTGTCATCTCACAAAGGTATTGGCATACTTGATAATCAAATGTATACCACTCTTTCTACACTATGGTTGAAAGAGGTAATTAGGAAATTTGCCGAGTCTAATGGCACTCAGCATAATACACAGAACTCANCAGGGTCAGTCAGAATTCAGAAATCCTCCAGCAACTGATGCCTACCCTACATCATCATGAAGTTCAGAAAAANTGAGCTTTGTAAGAACTTGGGTATCCATAGTGTAGTTCCTCCTCACTAAAATAAATAAAATTGAACAACAGCATTTGTATCTGTTGCAGACTAAAATCACATCAGTACTTGGACTACATGTATTTTTAGATGACAACGGCAGGGTAAATACTGTCAAAATGCTTAATTTCCATGAAATTATTTCCTTTTCTGTTAAAATGTAAATAATGTCTCCCTTCCTGAGTTGGTGCAAAAATCAAATGGAATGAGTTGTAATTGCAGAACTCTGCAAGTGTCTGACCAACTAAGGATCTCTGCTCATGTGAGTTTCTTCTTTTCAAATTTCTTTTCTTAATTGCGGGGGCCACACTGGCCATGTTTAAACCACTTCAGCCAAAGAAAGAAAAATCATAATTACACACTGATGTCTTCTTGGTCACATCACAGGGAACCACCATCACTTCTTCCTACCTCTGTCTGCACCCACAACATGAGGCCACATATGAAGGATGAATCATTCTCTCTCTCCCTCTTCCAATCCTACCAGACATGGAGTCATAACTACTCAACCAACTTTTCCTGGAATCTACTGGTTAGAAAAGAGTGGGAAATGGGAAGAAAAATCAAACAAGGCAGAAGGGAGTAAAGAGGTTAAGAAAACATGAATTTCTGGAGACACTCCATTTGCTTAGCTTATGAGATGCTATAAACCTAAGCAACATACTGCAGGAACTGAGTTTATGAAAGGTAAAAGAGTCAACTATGGAATCATTTCTCACCTTCACCTATTGATCCATCTCCTCAGAGTGTGGGATGGATCAGCTCACAGTACAATGAATGACCAATACAATGCAGTAATTATGAATGACCAAGCCAACTCAGATATCAGGATCAAGATCATATGGATCTAACAAGGGAGAGTGAATTCATGAAAAAAAAAAAGAGTGGACATCATATTAGTTTGTTATAAATTCTCTCTCTGTGTGTCTCTCTATATATGTATATGTATGTGTGTATATACATCTTGTTTAATCATTTAATTTGTTTTCTCATTTTATATAGTCTTAATTCTATATAAAGTCCTAACCCTTTAGAAAGCATTAAAAATTCAATGGTGTTTTCTGAATCTCATTATAATTTAACTTTCAATTCAATGTTCACAACCTTAATTTCTCAATTCTAGCCTCACCCACATTCAGTAAGATTCAAAAAATATCACCTTTGGCTTGGCATTAATCTCACAATGTCCCAAAACAAATGTGAAAATTTCCTTTGATATCCAACCATTGTAAATGGCACCAGCATTTACTCAAATAATCAGGCTACAAATGAGATGATGGTGGCAGCCTTCTATCTACATACATCACAAGCTCCCCACTGACTGTATAACATTATTGTTCTACAGCAAGACAGCTTTCCCTTTCGCAATCTACTTCCTTCCTCTTACATTATCATCACTTCACTCTTGTTCCAAGTGAGTATCATATTCATCCCTTCATCCTGTCTAGGATACCTTCTTTATATTTCATTACCTGAAAGCCTATATTTAAAACTGAATTCCACATCTGTGATCTGATGGGGATGTCTTTTTGTATGCTGTGAATATGTGTTGCTTTGATTGGTTGATAAATAAAGCTGTTGACCAATGGTGAGGCAGAATAAGGTTAGGCAGGACATTCTAATGAGGGAAAGGGAGAAGAAAGCAGAGCAGAGGAGAAGCTGCTAGCCACCAGAAGAAGAAGCAAGATGTAAAGGTACTGAAAGGCCACAAGCCACGTGGCAAAGTATAGGTTTATAGAAATGGGTTAATTTTAGATGTAAGAGCTAGCTAATGAGAAGCCTGAGCCATTAGGCCATAGTTTGAAAATAATATAATATAATATAATATAATATAATATAATATAATATAATATAAGCTNTGTATGTTTACTTGGGAACAAATGGTTGCAGGCTGTGCAGGTGGGAGAGATTCGTCCCGACTGCAGGGCCCAGGCAGGACACAGAAAAAATCCAACTACAAAGGGTGCCCAAAGTGGAGTAAGAGTTTCCACCTGAAACCTAAAAGAACTTAATAAGAGATTCTAAAATGGAGCCAAAAACAGGTTCCTGCTTCGTGTCTCATGCAGACTGCAAGATGCCATAGCATTTGGGCTTGACCTGCAGCATGGTGGATTCCTGCTGCGGTACA
>LZPO01088191.1:22534-33363 GCA_001675575.1 Neotoma lepida | reverse complement strand
CCTTCAGCAAATGAGTCATCTTGGAGGATGTAGGTCACTGGGAGATTAGACTTGAAGATCCTATCGCAACTATGTTTCAAACACCATTTTTTTTTCTTGTGCCACAGAAACTTAGCAAACTATGCAGCAAATGGGTACCATCTTGGTCAATGAAATGGCTCCCATGTCTTGTGTAGTTTGATCCTATAACACTATGTGACATAGAGAAATACCTTGTACGTATTTGGTCAAAGTGATAAAAAATAAACAATCCTGTATGATCTAATGAACATGTATTAAACTAAAAGAACTATTATGTTAATAATTTCAAATTACATCTCTTAAAAAAATTTCAGCTTAAAGATAAAATGCAGTCCGAATAGTTACATCTGACACTCTCAATCAATTCTTATAAGGACTTACTTTATTCATTGTTTGCTAACACAAGATAAAATATGAAAAGATTGAATTATAGAAAATATTAATAAAAGAAAATGTGTAGCCTATAAGATAAAGCTGGGGAAGCTGTTGTATTTTGATTCTGATCTTTTCATAGAGCCAGTCTATGATTGCCAATAGGTATGCCACAATGCCAATAGGTATGCCACAATGCCAATAGGTATGCCACAATGCCAATAGGTATGCCACAGGCATAGTATAAGCTGTTAAACATATAAGGCAGAATCCTGGAAAGGTCCTTCAAGAAAGTCCTAAAAAATAACCTTCTAGTGCTCTCAGTTGGGTCATGTATGGAATCATTTTGATAGCCAACACATACATTTGTCCACTAATTCCAGATACTTATTTTAATATCTTTACATTATCAAGAGACAAAATAGTTTTATCCTNTTTTTTTTGAATCTTCTCTTCTTAGCATTTAATGATACTTCTGCTTAAAAACCCAGAGAGTAAATATTTTCAGTGGTGAAGGCCAGACAGATTCTATTACAAACATCAAAGCTTCTGCTAATACAAAAGCAAGCACAGACAATGCAACAAAAAGCAAAGTCACAGCTGTGTTTAATTATGTCTTATATATAAAAAATATAAACTTAATTTATAAAAATTAACATGCAGATTTTGCCAATGACTGGTAGTTTGTCAACATTTACTCCATGCTCTTATGAAATGATTTTCCTTGAGAATACAAAAATATCACCCACTGGTTTTATTGTTTCTGGATTTGATTTACAATAATCTCCTCTCTTCTAATACAAGAAACATAAATCATCTTTAGACCATCTAATTATGCAATTCACTTCCTCCAACTGTAGTGATTGTCTTACTTTCTTCATTTNGGGCATGTTTAGACATATGAACTTACTTTAGGGCCTCCAGTCAGAAGTGAAAATGAGAACTAGCTTTGAAATATTTATTTCATTTCTTACCACCAATAACAACAATAACAAAGAATTTCATGAAATTTTGCATCATTTAGCAATGGACCTGTAGAAGAAGTGAGACTCATAACTTTTACAGTTATTAAAGTTAAAATTCTAACATACTTTTTTAAAAGGTTTAGTTCTGAGTTTTGAATTTAATTATATGGAGTGTTGCAAAGATAAAAACTATACTTACTTATGCTTTCAGTAGATGATATTTATTGAAAGTTCAGACTCATATTAAATTGAGTATAACCCCTTTAGTTATTGCTTTTAGGGAATGACTTGGAGCTCTGGGAATAGTAACCAAAAGATTATGGATTTCAATAGTACAATCAACTTTGTTAACCCAAATTCAGTGGCAGACANGTTTAGCCATTTGATGTGCAATGAGAAAATTTTCTCTGTGAAACAAAGGTGATGCTTATAATAGATGGGTCTGTTAAGTCTAATACAAGCTGAACTTAGGTTTTACTTTAGCAATTTTGAAAGATTTAGAAAAAGAAGCTATCTGAAAAAAGAATTATAAATTCCACAATTTATTAATTTCTAAATGTAAGCATCAAAATTCTCTGTATTTTTAGACTGGATGGCTCAGTTAAGTCTTAACAGATAAAATCAATTTGAATTTTATTAAAAGTATCCAATAAAAACTTATTTTCATTTAAAAATTATTGGACATGGGCTTAGATAATGTCGCTATACAAGGTCTTTGTAGTGTATATAATATTACTTATAATTACCTTATTAAACACTGATAACTAGGAAGCTGGATATAATATATCAATATACACATGAGTACAAAAGTGAGCAGAACCACACACACATACCTTTCTATTTCCTTATGAAATTATTGCCTAATGCAGGAAGCATGCATTGGATTCAATTGTTCTCTGTCTTAACAGAAGAACATTGAAATAACCACATATTAGGCAACCTTCAACCATTGATGACACACAAGGGTGTGATCAGTCTTTTGTAATAAAGATAAATCTACCAATTATGTTTATGAAACTTTTCCCCACAATGTATTTTATTTACTGAGAATTTAAAGTCACTTTTATAAATGATTTCTCAGTGCTATTTGACTCTAAATTGCAAACAAATTTATAAAATAATTTGTTTACTTTTCTACAGACTCAATTGTCTTATATTACCAAAAATATTGGATCTGACATCACCTGTGTTACAATTGGTTTTAAAACATGAAATGAGGTCTGGGTTATTTGGAAACTTGCCACAGTATCTGACCTTGAAATACAATTATTGTTAACTCTTTTCATTCTAAAATATATTTCCCAGTTCAAAATATGACAAACAATAAAATATTACTGAAATGTACATGGTAAGTTAATATAAATTATATCATAGCATGCTGTTAACTTTTAGTCCGAATGCTTTACATCAATACAAAGGAGAAGAATGAAGCAATCTTTAGGGAAAGCAGAATGAAAATCAGTGTAAAGAAACTTATGCTTGCTCTCGTGCTTTGGTTTTGTCTTGCCTCCCCAACCACAAGTGCGTGCTCAATCATTCAATCCCTTTCTAGCAGCTATGTGGATATTAATTACTCTTCCAGTCTAAAACGTCTTCATCTTGTTTGTTTTGAAATTTTATGCATTTTAAGTATTAATTGTATATTCTTGACTCTCTGTCTCTCTCTGTCTCTGTCTCTCTCTCTCATTCCCTTTCTTTCTCTGGCAATTATTGTGATGAGAATTGAGAATCTGTTTGCCCTGTATCATCTTGTTAAATTCACCAACCACAAAAAAAAATTAAGACTGCTTTACAGGTTTTCTTAACATCCCATGATAGTTTTTACTGTGATGTTAGGTTTTATCATTTCTCATTAAAGGAATTTTTTTCAGTTGAATTATTTCTAAATTTTTTTCTTAGTATTTTTTGCTTCCTATGTTTAATTACTAATAAATCATAATTACAATTTTTGTTAATAATTATATTTTAAAAAGTGTATAAATGTATAAAATATATTAAATACTGAAAGTTTAAAATTTAATGAGACTCTATACAACCTTTGTTCTAAGTGATTATTCAAATTGTATAGAAGTTCATTGATATGTACAGACTTTGTATCTGTGTAATTTGGATGTGTGATGTTGTATTTATTAGTACATTTTAAATAATAATGTATATGTATTTCAAAATAAAAATACAATTAAAATAACTATTAATTAAATTTGTTCTTTAATATTATCATACATGTATAAAAATCATAATTGCCGTCACTTCCCATTTCTGTCAAAATCCACTCCTCAAAAATGTCTTCCCACATTCATGTCTTTCTTGGTGTGTTTTATGATGCACTGAGTTTAATAAACAAGCCAGATATCTATGTCATCATTATTGGTACTATCCACTGAGGCTGAATGGACTCACCAATATTACAGGACTAATGAAGATGAATCCCAGAGAAGCCAGAAGTTCATTGTGGAAAGACAGGGTCCCAATAGCCATGTCTCCATCCATACTGATTGTTGACATGGAGTACCTGCAGTTTCTGTGAGTCCAAGATTGTATTTGCTATGCCATGCTAAGAAGAGGGCATTGTGCAGCCCTTCTCTCTTTTTTGGCTCTTCTCTTCTTTCAGCCTCATCTTCCAGTGTTCCCTGAGCTTCATAGGGGGATGATATAAATGTCTTGACCCCACAATCTTTGGCATCGCTTCATAGTCTGAAACATGTTTAACTTGACTATATTCATTTCTACAATAAGCAAAATCAAAATGAGTCAACCTCACTGTCATTTAGCTTAGTATACATTGATACTTCATATACATTGTTATATAATGGTTATTCTTTTTACATTATTTTTTTTCAAATTTAAAGGCAAAATAATAATACTAATTAATTGTAATTCAGATATATTCAACATATTATTTTATATGTATACTATAATATTTAGTNGTTTAGCCATTTGATGTGCAATGAGAAAATTTTCTCTGTGAAACAAAGGTGATGCTTATAATAGATGGGTCTGTTAAGTCTAATACAAGCTGAACTTAGGTTTTACTTTAGCAATTTTGAAAGATTTAGAAAAAGAAGCTATCTGAAAAAAGAATTATAAATTCCACAATTTATTAATTTCTAAATGTAAGCATCAAAATTCTCTGTATTTTTAGACTGGATGGCTCAGTTAAGTCTTAACAGATAAAATCAATTTGAATTTTATTAAAAGTATCCAATAAAAACTTATTTTCATTTAAAAATTATTGGACATGGGCTTAGATAATGTCGCTATACAAGGTCTTTGTAGTGTATATAATATTACTTATAATTACCTTATTAAACACTGATAACTAGGAAGCTGGATATAATATATCAATATACACATGAGTACAAAAGTGAGCAGAACCACACACACATACCTTTCTATTTCCTTATGAAATTATTGCCTAATGCAGGAAGCATGCATTGGATTCAATTGTTCTCTGTCTTAACAGAAGAACATTGAAATAACCACATATTAGGCAACCTTCAACCATTGATGACACACAAGGGTGTGATCAGTCTTTTGTAATAAAGATAAATCTACCAATTATGTTTATGAAACTTTTCCCCACAATGTATTTTATTTACTGAGAATTTAAAGTCACTTTTATAAATGATTTCTCAGTGCTATTTGACTCTAAATTGCAAACAAATTTATAAAATAATTTGTTTACTTTTCTACAGACTCAATTGTCTTATATTACCAAAAATATTGGATCTGACATCACCTGTGTTACAATTGGTTTTAAAACATGAAATGAGGTCTGGGTTATTTGGAAACTTGCCACAGTATCTGACCTTGAAATACAATTATTGTTAACTCTTTTCATTCTAAAATATATTTCCCAGTTCAAAATATGACAAACAATAAAATATTACTGAAATGTACATGGTAAGTTAATATAAATTATATCATAGCATGCTGTTAACTTTTAGTCCGAATGCTTTACATCAATACAAAGGAGAAGAATGAAGCAATCTTTAGGGAAAGCAGAATGAAAATCAGTGTAAAGAAACTTATGCTTGCTCTCGTGCTTTGGTTTTGTCTTGCCTCCCCAACCACAAGTGCGTGCTCAATCATTCAATCCCTTTCTAGCAGCTATGTGGATATTAATTACTCTTCCAGTCTAAAACGTCTTCATCTTGTTTGTTTTGAAATTTTATGCATTTTAAGTATTAATTGTATATTCTTGACTCTCTGTCTCTCTCTGTCTCTGTCTCTCTCTCTCATTCCCTTTCTTTCTCTGGCAATTATTGTGATGAGAATTGAGAATCTGTTTGCCCTGTATCATCTTGTTAAATTCACCAACCACAAAAAAAAATTAAGACTGCTTTACAGGTTTTCTTAACATCCCATGATAGTTTTTACTGTGATGTTAGGTTTTATCATTTCTCATTAAAGGAATTTTTTTCAGTTGAATTATTTCTAAATTTTTTTCTTAGTATTTTTTGCTTCCTATGTTTAATTACTAATAAATCATAATTACAATTTTTGTTAATAATTATATTTTAAAAAGTGTATAAATGTATAAAATATATTAAATACTGAAAGTTTAAAATTTAATGAGACTCTATACAACCTTTGTTCTAAGTGATTATTCAAATTGTATAGAAGTTCATTGATATGTACAGACTTTGTATCTGTGTAATTTGGATGTGTGATGTTGTATTTATTAGTACATTTTAAATAATAATGTATATGTATTTCAAAATAAAAATACAATTAAAATAACTATTAATTAAATTTGTTCTTTAATATTATCATACATGTATAAAAATCATAATTGCCGTCACTTCCCATTTCTGTCAAAATCCACTCCTCAAAAATGTCTTCCCACATTCATGTCTTTCTTGGTGTGTTTTATGATGCACTGAGTTTAATAAACAAGCCAGATATCTATGTCATCATTATTGGTACTATCCACTGAGGCTGAATGGACTCACCAATATTACAGGACTAATGAAGATGAATCCCAGAGAAGCCAGAAGTTCATTGTGGAAAGACAGGGTCCCAATAGCCATGTCTCCATCCATACTGATTGTTGACATGGAGTACCTGCAGTTTCTGTGAGTCCAAGATTGTATTTGCTATGCCATGCTAAGAAGAGGGCATTGTGCAGCCCTTCTCTCTTTTTTGGCTCTTCTCTTCTTTCAGCCTCATCTTCCAGTGTTCCCTGAGCTTCATAGGGGGATGATATAAATGTCTTGACCCCACAATCTTTGGCATCGCTTCATAGTCTGAAACATGTTTAACTTGACTATATTCATTTCTACAATAAGCAAAATCAAAATGAGTCAACCTCACTGTCATTTAGCTTAGTATACATTGATACTTCATATACATTGTTATATAATGGTTATTCTTTTTACATTATTTTTTTTCAAATTTAAAGGCAAAATAATAATACTAATTAATTGTAATTCAGATATATTCAACATATTATTTTATATGTATACTATAATATTTAGTTTAAAACAAACATATTCTTCAAATATTTTCTACTTTAACATTTCTTTATACATGTACATAAAGTTAATGTTAAGCATTATTCAAAGCATACATTATACTAAGAGATATGAAATCTCCATTGGAAATAAAACCAAGGAAGTTTTGTAAACGGCTCTAGTATTGAGAAGTACAACAAAGCAAAGAACAAAAACTCATGGAAGAATGAGTGTAAAGTAGGTTTGTCTTATGCTGATGAATGTAGGTTTTCCCCATGACTCTCCTTAGCCTGGTGGGGTGAATGTTAATCTGCTTCTTCAGAGTAGGAAATCAAGGCTAATTAGTTGTGGTAAAAATGCAAATAAACTGAGAATAAAAAGAATTATGTATTCACAAATTAGTTGTTTGAGAAGCTCACACAAATAATGAGTCTGAAGGACCTATGAGGATGCAGAGGCCTGCTAGATCTTAGGAGAGTTAGGAGGAGGCAGCACAGTTACTGCCTCTGTTCAGGATCCTTGTTATTTTAGCCCTGGTACTGAGGAATGTACCTTCCCAATATACACACGTTGAAATCTGATCTGCAAGAACTTGTAGACAAGGGGATCATGGAGAATCTCTATAATGAGGGTGTTGCCATTTTTGAATGATATAGGTGCTCTGCTGTTTCTCATGAAATATGAGGATACAGAGATAAGTAAAACCAGTCTTGCCATATCAAAAGCTTGCAGGATCATAAAACAAAAGGTTTATCTTGTTTCCAAATCATCTGATTTGTGATAATTCATTACATCAACTCAAGTCAACTATGACACCTACTGATGAAAGAAAGCCCCACAGAGTACCTGGTGTGGCAGACATACACCCACCTGGCTCTCCTGGAACAGGAGGAGAAGCCCCGAGAACATCTGCTCACATCATCTGAAGGACTGCATTGGTTCTTATTCTGTACATCTCCGCAAGGAACTCTGTGGATCAAGATTCATTTTTTTTTTTTTTTGCATTATGGTCAGAAAGGATACATAGAGTTATTTCAATTTTTCTAAATACATTAAAGTTTGTTTGTGTATCAGATTTAAGGAAGCTTTCATGAGCTGCAGAGTAGAATATGTATCATATAGTTTTTAGTTTAACATTCTGCAGTTAAATATTAATCCAATTGATGTCATTATAAAAATTTCCACTAAAATTAGAAGTAAAGGTTGAATGCATTGTCACAAATCATATTATCTCTTTATAAGCCCTTCTTTAGTCTTCAGCATAAATCAATGTACCAAGATTTGACTTGTTTATTTATGTTAATTTTTCATAAAAATTTCTTCTTAGTGTACATTTATATGTATATTTAATAGCAGTGATGAAGACCCTATGGATTTTTTAAGTTTTATTTTATGTTTCTGTTTTTAATCATTAGTTTCTTTTTTTAAAAAAAAACTAATATAATAAGTGAGACTCTTGGCAGGGCGAGGTGGGACTGTCTCGGACTTTGTTGCCTGCCCTTGGGACCCTTTCCTCCTGCTGAGTTCCTCTGNAGGTGCCTAGTCTTGGTGCAATGTGATATCCCATGACTGGCTGATATACAGGGAAGCCCTGCACTTTTCTGAAGGGGAGGGAGAGGAAGGGGATGGGGAGAAGGACCTGGGGAGAGAGGAGGAGGAAGGGGAATCTGTGATTAGGTTGGGAACAAAGTAATTGATTGATTAATTAATAAAAAATAATATATACCTTAAAGGAGAAAATTTTGTTTCTATTTATATATANGATATGTGCAATTATAGGTTACTTTATTATAGAGTAAAATAATAAATATTTAAATTATAAATATACTTCTTTTCTCTACAATTTGAATTTCATTGAAAGAAAATTAATATGTAAATGAGCATGTACAGCATATTAAAATTTCTTCTTTTACTCTTGCTTTCAATGAGATTAAAAGAACATTTCTTTTCCTTGTATTTCTTATGTTCTAACCTTCTGCATTCTTCAACATTTAATAATATGGGTGTCTCTAAATGAGATTTAAATTAACTGCGTTGAAATAGGAGAGAATGTAGATTAATTTTTATACATTTTAAGTCTATTCTGATCTTCAGGACAAAATAAGCAACTTTCATTTACAGATTTCTAGCTACTCAAACAGCTACTCTCTAACTGCAGGGAAGAAGAGGTTAAACATATACTGAACCACGTCTGTCACAATTATACTTCCTCCTTCATTTTTCATGCCAGAAATGTATCTTGAGTAGTTTAGAATGTGACACCATTGAGGGAACTATCCAGAAAGTTACATATTATACTGCAACATTCATTTGAAATCTGAAAATTATATATAAATTACTTGAAAATTCTTCAATATAGATTTGGATTTGCATGAAGGGAATCCATCTCTTTGCTTAAATTCATAACATATTCTCAAAACTCAGTTGCCCATGAGTATTTCTTTAATAGGAAAAATAAAAGGGCAGAGAGAAATTAGAAAAGATCAATTACTAGACTACAAAGGAACTGAAGCACATGAAATCAGAACTATAGCAAAAGAAAAGTTTATTTTAAAAGAAAAGTACTAAGTGTTATGTCTTATGTACTGAGTGTCATTGACAATTTCTATGTGTCTAAATTTTTTCTTTCTGTGATCTCTTAGGATTTTTTTTAACTGCATCTTTCAGCATCACCTTGGAAGGAAGTAGTGAGTAAAATAATGTTTTTTAACACTGTAAAAAGCTAAAATTCGTGTGTTCCAATGACATTGTGTCCCCAAAGTACTTAATAGTCTCAGGCCCCAGTGTCATAATAATGAGATTTTTTATATAAATTTAATTAATTTCCCTAGGAATATAATGTAATTATTGTCTAAACAACTAGGTACATTATGTTTGAAAATATGAGAGAGATAATAGATATCACCAGTCTTCATTATGGCAATAATCTATCAGTAGGTGAGTTTGTAGCATTTGTTATGGCTTAATTTTATTGAGGTTTCGAAAGCAAAGATCTTCCCTCTTATCTTTGTGTATTGCATTTGGAATTTTAATTTTTCTCTCCTGTGACAAATGTTTAAGAAAATTAAATTTTTTTATTCTTATTACTAAAATAAAGCTAAATATTCATGTGCATTCTCCTTCCTTTTCCCATCCTTTAGCTTTTCACTAAATTATTCTTTAGGTGATATATTTCAATTTCCCACCTTGCTTTTTGTTTATTTGCACAGCTTCTTAGGCTTTTTGTCGACACTGCACCATGAATCTCTTTCCTGGCTTGCTTACAATAGTAGAAGAATAATTAGTTGTCTAAACCCACCAACCCCTTGTTACTAATTTTTACTATCTCAATCATGTTTGTTTGTGACAAAACTTATATTGGATGGAATAGTTATAAACAGTAGCATTTTGCCAGACTCTAGTTCACTATTCTAGAAATTCTAATATGAAAGTGTCAGCTCTTTGCTTATGTGTGTCTATGTATAATGAAAAGGACAGACCTGTCCTTCAGAATTCTTATAATTACATATATCTCATCTGTGATGGCAGTACTTCTGATAGATTGCATTTCCACACTACACATTTGATAGCATTACCTCAGAGTTTAATATTCAACTGTAATATTGACATGGGCACATGCAAGACAGACAATTTTGCTCACATAATTCCCAAATGTATGTTTTGTTCACATGAATCATAGATGGATTCAATCTTAATAGTCCTCAAGTCTTAACTCCTTCCAAGATCAATTAGAATCTAGGTTTTCATCAAGTATCATCTAACTTAGACATTTATTTGATTATAAGAACAATTCAACTACAGAAGTTGCTCTATAACTACATACCTTTGAAACTATATATATATATATATATATATATACATTCTTCAAAATACAACTGTGAGAAATATCTAAGATAGAAATTATTACTCTAAATGGGGGAAGCTAACAGGGGAGGAGGTGAATAATAGCCAGCAAATAAGTCCAAAACACCTAAAAGGCCAACATTAAATTTTCGAGTTGAGAATAATCTTTTAT
>LZPO01088189.1:21728-33446 GCA_001675575.1 Neotoma lepida | reverse complement strand
ACAACCCAGCTACCCAATGTTTCTGTCAGTGGTGATATAGCATAGAGAGAGCATTGATTTGTGTCTTCAATATGTGACCTGTGAACAATCAAATAATTATCTTGCTAAAAGTAGACATCAGTAAAAACAGGAGAAAATATAAATTACAACTGTCCAGCAAATATACATATTTGGAACTTGTAAATTAGAGCAATATTATTTGGCATGATGAAACAGTTGGCATCATCTCTTATGGGCTGGAGTGGGCCTGGTACAGCAGAGTAAAGAACATGTGTTGGGAAACAGAATGAGTCCAGGGGAGGAAATATAGGATACAGCATAGATACAACATAAATATAGCTGTAAATATATACTACTGGGAAGGATATAAGTTAATCCAGTCACTAGGAAAATTAGTGCAGAAGTTCTGAAAAATTAAAATATAAAATGAACTATTATGTATGTCAGGATACTTGCCTGAAGGACTCCATATTGACATGCCATAGGAATACTTGCACATTATTAATGACAGAAAAACTATAGAATCAGCTTACATGACCATCAATAGATGAATAGATAAAGAAAACATGTCATGTATGCTCAGTGGTATTTCATTCGGCCATAAAAAATGAAATTATGCTGTTTATAGAAAAATTAATATATTTGGAGACCATTTATGTTAAATTAAATAACTAAAACTCACAGAAAGTCCACATGCTTTCTCTCATTTGTAGGCTCTTAATTTTTTGTAAATTCATAAAATCATATGGATATGAGAACAGAAGTTAAGAGTGTCTGGAAGAATGAACTGGTTTATAACACAGGGAAAAGGACAAGGGTGTGGAGAATCAATGTGACCAATGCAAGATGATATATTTGCATGAAAATGTCTCTACAAAACTCATCACTGTGAACAACAAACATATGTCAACAAATAACTAAATAACTTCAAAAAAGAAGAAGTTATTATTCACAGGCAATGCAGTATCTGGTTGCACACCCTGGCTCAGTTATTCTTTGNGTATGAACCAGAAATTTTATTTGTTCACAAGGAGGAAGGCATGAAAGCTTCATAGGTCTTGAAATTTAATTAACACTACTCTCAGGACTTTATTCCAAATGGGAAGTGAGTTTTTGCATCTTTGTACCTGAATCTTTGCCTTCAGGAAGCTGTTCATTCTCTAACCTGCACTGTTGCTTGAGAGCTCTATCGTGATGAAAATAATTTGATGCATCATGTCTACACCCAATCCTGGGTGGCATGTCCTATGAATTAAGTGCTCCAGTCACTCTCAGTCCAGCCTAAGAAACTATGCATACAATGAAATTCTTGGCAAATTATAATAGCAATTGGATTTTCTCCAGGGAAAGCCAAGGCTTAAATTAGGNCAATCACTGTGTCTATATAGTTTGAAGAATATGTATGTCTTCTACAGTTTAACAAAATGCTAATATGGTGAGTTCTCCTATTGCATGTGCTGAGCAGATAGATTGTGTATAAGACGACTGAACTGATGGGCCAGAAGTGGTAATAGATCTAACATTTGAGTTTTGTCCACCACAATGTCAGTGTATTTTAAATATGTCCATCATGCTTTAGTGATTTCATGTCTGGTCTTCTTATGTACCCAAAGCCACAGATGCATTGCTTATGTCAGATCCAATTTATGCTTCAAACCCAAAGCTTATGTCCAGAGCTTTAGGGAACCAGGTCTCCCATGAGCAGGAACACCATGTTGTTAGTTGTAAACCTGGTTTACATCAGCAGTCCCANATTTGAGTCCACAGTTTGGTTTCCTATAAATGCATCCTGTGTAAATATATTCCCTCTGCTATCATATCAGTGAAAAGGCTCTGTGTGGGGCAGCTACCCACCAACCCCACAGTTCCCCAGAGTTTTCTTGGGTGAGAGTAGCAGGAAATATTAGATAGAAGGATTTAAAATGTGGAGATACAGATAGAAAACACAGGATAGCCTCGAGAGGGCCTGGCACCTATTTCATCTGCCCTAGGGTATTTATAAAAATGCCAAGGGAGGAGCAAAAGACCTCCCCCCAGCACAGCCAAGTGCAGACCATCTCAGACACCTGCACTCAGGCCCATGGTCCAATCATCCTCTCCATGCAGACCTGCTGCATAAAGCCACTAGGAACCTGAAAATGGGCTCCCACAGGTCCCCCTTTCTTAATATATAAAACATAACTCCTTATTAAGAACTTACAGCAGTCTCCATAGTTGTCACACCTCCCAGTATGGGAGTAGAGGATGATAAAGATGGTATTTCTTTTTTGGAATGGTCTAAGGTGACTACAGCAGTCTTAGCTGCATCAAGCTCTTTCTAACCAAATATCTCTTAATGCAATTGAAAACTTAAGGAACTCCTTAAGCTTCATCATAAACAGGTTAGCATAAGTATTGTTATATATAGTTAAAATTTTCTTAGTTTTACATCTCAAACACTTAATAAAACCATTTGAATTTCTTGCTAACGGAACATAGGATAAATTTCTGATGTATTCACAACTTAAATATTTCCTTAATTCCAAACCAGGGTNTAATAATATCAATAGGTTAACATAATAACANCTACACATACATTCAACCTTAATTCACTCATAACTCCTTTTTCTTTATATATTTTTAAATAAAATCTCAAACCTAAATAGAAAAAACCCACACTTATACAACTATAATTCCTTCAAACCCATATTTAAAAGCAATAAACTCCATCTAACCATTAACACTTTGAAAACTTTTATCAAAACATCCAAAAGCAGTTTCTTAATAAAACTCTTTACACTTTAAAGTAATCTTGTAGTATACCCATTTGCATTTTTTACAGACAAAACATAACATTAATCCACTCAAATAAGAAAATATTTTTTAAATTAAATAGGGTAAAGAATATTACTTCCCCCATTTCTTTATAACTTTAGAAAAAATTCCAAATTTCTCTATTTAAACAGTTCNATTTGTAACACAAAAACAATTCCATAAGTAATTCCATTTTTACATAAACAGTTCCATAAAACATTTCCATTTTTAACACGTAAGAATTCATGAATCACCAGTTAATAAAGCATTTAAGCACACACAAAACTATCTTGAACCTAGGTAGAAACAATAAATCTCTTAATTTAAACAGTTCCACTTTTAACACAATTCCAGAAAACAGTTCTTAGGTCATCACCATAAGTAAATTCAAAATTATCCCCATTGCAATAAAATCACAATTGTTCATTCAATTTCTTAAGTCTCAAAATTCTAATAATAAATTCTGGTACCAGCCTTTCAAATATAAAGAAATTCATAAGCAAAATCTTTTGTAGTTTCATCTTTTTTTAAGTTCAAAAAGTTCAAAAAAAAGTAAATTTTGGTACTAGACTTTCACTTCCAAGTATGAAGAAACATTTTACAACCAAAACCTTTTTGCAATTAATCTTAGTTCAAACAAATATCTCTGCAATTTTCATTCTCAAGCCAGAGATATTTTTAGTTACAGCAGCATTTTAAACTGCACTGTTTTGCTGCTAGTTCAGGTTTTTCTGTGTTGTGTTGATTTTCCAATGGATCTCAGCTGTGGATGCTTTATTTTGCTGGTTCTGGCGTCCACTATTCTTAGCTTCTTAGCAGCTTTTGGAGCTTTTAAAACTGCTCAGACTTGCCTGCTTTGCAGTCTGCTAGGACACTGCCTTCTGTGTCTAAGGTTTCTTCATCATATACATTAAGCATTCAACATTTACACTGTTATATGCTTAAGCATAAACTCACACTCAACATTTACACTTTTTACAAATTCACATACATTATTAACATACTTATTTATATACCTCTTATTTACTTATATCATGTCCNTTTCTTTACCTCTTACAACCTTATTTAACNCATACATATTTATACTTCTTAAGGAAACTCTATAGTACTATAGNAAATATACTTNTTATATTCTTAAACTTACATTTACAACTAGCATCTTATTTACTTCTTATATTCTTCTTTAAACTTANATTTACACCTAGCATCTTTATTTACTTCTTATACTTATTTACTTCTTACTTCTTATAAGGTCTTAAATTCTCTAGATCTATTTTAAGCAAACTCTATANGGCTACCATTAGCACATATCTAACAGCAAACACTTAAAAGATTTCTTAACACTTAGAAGAGATTTGACATATTAATTTCCTACTTTTTACCCTTAATTATCATCACTATCTCTATTAGAAAGACTCTTAACTAGACAGGAAATATGCAAATCATTTCTAAAGTTCAGAGCTTATAGTTAACTTTGATATAATGGCTCTCTTAATTCTGAGATTTAGTGAAATCTGTTGCTAAACAATACTTTATGCATTTCAGATTTTTTTATAACAACTCTATTAAGGACTATTTCAGTTTACAGCACATCCAAAGAGAAAGAAAAGAGAAGAAAAACCTTGTAAGGAATATCCTGTTTTGGAATTGCTTAGCTAATCATTCCATAAGTCAATTTTCCATTCAGCAGAAGACAATTGTTCCAGACCTGCAGCTTTCTGCAGGTTTCCTGTGTAGCAAAACATTGTTGAAACTTCATTTCAAAACTCCTCAGCAGTCTGGAGGTCTCCTTATTCTCCTACTGCAAGATGGAACCTTAATATCAGAAAAATTGTTTTAGCTGCTTATCACTCCAGTTGCTCTAGGAGTGTCATTAGAGCTGACATTCAGAGGAATATTNCACATTCAAACTCTAAGACAATTTTCCCTCTTCTTAATTTCATTTTTAAAGCTGTTTTTGTCATGAGTTCTTTTATCAATGCTGATGTTTCTGATAGCTTTTTAGCCCAATATTTTGACCAAAACTGCTACTATTCAAAGAATTCAAGAATACAAATGTTTTTTTTCATGTTTCACTTCATTAGCTTAACTTCTGATGTTATTAGCAGCTGTGGTATTTAGCCTTGATGTCTTATAGGGAACTTTCAGGTGAAGCAATTTTATTAGGTAAGACAGCTAGATTTTTTNAAGTTTTAAAGCAGTCATTTCTTTTTTAATGCCTGTTTTCTTGTCTCCTTGTTAGATTTGNAAAGGAATCACTCATTGCAGTTTCTTTGTTCAAAAGGTAAAGAACTTTAACTTACCTTGCTTTCTTAAGGATTTTAAAGTGGCTTGATTGCTACCATAAAGTTCTNAGCAAAATTGCACAGCTACTAGGTTTTCTGCCCAGATTAGGACCCCCAAGAAGACCACCAGAGACCAATAGTGTCCAGAATGCAACAGCNAGGTTTATTCTTACATTCGACAGGGAACTCTAATCTGTCCNCACTGCCTCTTGCAGGGCAATGAGGAGGAACAGAGTTCCTCTTTTTGCCCTGAGCCCAGCTTTTAAAGGCAAAAACCACAAACTTTTTAAAGGGGTGGGGGTTAGTACGGGTTCATTATTGATTAGCCTATCTTTGCTCACTCTTGGAAATTTTTACAATTTCTGAGTGATCTCATCTTCCAGCCTGACCTGTTGTTTATCACAAGACCCCTTTTTAATAGACTATCTCCGTCGTTGGGACATTCTGTGGTCCAGACAGCCCTCCAGACCTCCTGACTCTGTACTATTTTTATTCCTGGAGTCTCTGTCAGCGTTTTTGGGAACTCAAAACTTAAAAGCTCAGGCCTTTTAGTTCAAGCAGGGGCTGTTAGTTTGGTTCTATTTTTGAGTGAGGGTCCTTCACTAGGGAAGATAAGGTATTTCTCAAAGGAGCCAAAACCCCCAAATCACCATTCAGTATTTCTACAATTTTTTCATTGGAACTAACAGTCAAATTTCTTAGATGATTTACCTCCTTGTTCTTTTTAAAGCTGTATTTTAAGTTTACCATGAGTGTTTTTTGAGCTGAAAAAACAGTTTTNGGACATTTATCNCCATCTTTAGGGAAAAAACTACCTTTCCCAGATGCATTTCTCTTATCAGCTCGCTGTTAGAAGCTAGATTATGGACTTCATTTCTCATAGTTCTTTTTGGGTCCGGGAGTCAACTTCCTTTGACCGGGCTTATTTTCAAAGTTTTCGCTTTTATAATGGGAGATTTGAACCAAATGTTTTGAGTTTTCAACTACGGGAATTAGAAGATTTCGGTTCTCTCCTCACCTGGCTTTAACAGATGTTTCTTTTTACTCTGACACGGTCCCCAGATCAGAACCTCACCTGCCTCTTTAGCACGCATTGAGGCGGGCAGTTCAGAAAACTTTTCTTNGGGCTTGTGTTTTTTAGTCAGACAGCAAGAAGAAACAAAAGCACTTAGCAAAGCTCTTTCACAGTCCTTTCAGAGAGTCTCTCTCCTAGACAGCTGCTCCCAGTTGGGTCTCAGTTCATTCCTTCCACCAGAAAGGGTTACCTGACACCAAAAGTGGCAGCTTTCCCTGCTACTGAAGGAAGGGGCTTTTTCGGGGTCTGTGTGGTTTGCGTACAGACTGAAAAGTCAAGCTTTTTTACTAAGGGAGGTTTTGTCCCTAAACTCACATTAGGACAGGTGTATGTATCCTAATCAGATCTTTCACCTGACCCAGTGCCCCCATGGGTTGTAGTTTGTTTGTCCTTGAGCTCTCAGAGNTTATTGTCAGAGGCAATCACCTGGGGGCTTTACTGCCTCATCTCACCCAAGTCAGTAGAAACAAAGATTTTCTCAGGAAGATCTTTTCTCTGATAGGAAAGAAAGCTTTACTCCTGTATAGTTCTCTGTTCTGCCCTGGCTGGACTCTTTCCCCAAGACAGCTTTCCTGACTTGGCAGCACAACTGCAAAACACAGTTCAGCTTTCAGCTGGCTTTATTCCTTTCCCCAGCAGGCCTTTCCCATCAGGGAGGAATCTGCATTTACTCTTTGCAGCTCTGTGCCTGCACTTTCCTGAGTCTATGGCTAAGTTTTAGCTGTAGGAGAATTCTGGCTAGTCGCTTCTCAGTTGTTGGTCAGAAGCGAGGAAACAATGATTAACAGAGTTTCAGCTCATTGCTTCAGGGGATCTTTGTGTTAGGGCAATTAGGAGCACCTTTTCATTCTGGTAAGTGCTCACTCAGAAACAAAGCTCTTAATGCCTCAGCTCAGCCTCAGCTGAAAGCTTCAAGCTTTTTTGCTTTTCCTGGACCAGCAGCCCTTCCCCAGGTCTTGTATGTCTCTGTTTCAGCTTCACCTTGGGGAAGCTGTCCCTTGCTTCAGCTTTTTGCCTGCACTTTCTCGGTCTAGGCACTAACTGCAGGGAACTGGCTGTTTTTTTACTAGATTGAAGAGACAAAGCTTAGAAGAGAGGTTTTTGGAAACTCGAGTCCTGCCTCTCTCATTGCAGGGAGGATTTTTCTGGCTTGAAAGACAGAACTTAGAGAGGTTTTAGCTGTCCTAAGAGGTTTTTCTTTAGAGCTAATCACAGGTGATTTTCCCTACTAATATCTTCAGATGATTCTAATTTTTGCACTTTACCAAAAGAAAACAAAGCTCTGAAAGGCTTTTTAGAGAGGTTAAGTTTTTTAAGAGAGCTTTTAGTTTGAGAGAGAAAGATTAAGGCTTTTTAGAAAGACTTTACGAAGTTTATCTTTTCCCAACAAGAGAAAGATCATCAAGTTCATTCTCAAGAGAGAGAANGACCAACTTTTCCCAAAACTTCTGAACTTTTTGGCTTTTTACCCCCGTATTTTTGCCTCAGAGAGAATCAGTTTCTCCAGCTGCTTTGAACCAAAAGCTTCTCACAGGAATCTTTTTTTTCCTAAAATCAAAGAATTTTTCTGCCCATAAAGCTCAAAGAAGATAGATTTTTTTCCCCAGTATGTGCACTTAGGCCCCAAACTTGGAAAATTGAAGACTTTTTCTGTCTAGTTGTTTATCTTCTCTTAAATTTTTTTCTACTTGACCTTACACTTTTTTCCTATACTATATTACTACACTATACCTTACACTTATTTTTCACAGATAGAAATTGAGAGAGAGACAGAAGATAGAAATTTTTGTAGAGAAGATTTTGTGCTGCAGCCTCAGACATCCTTCCAGTCTGTTTTCTTTTCTCTCGAGGATAAAACCCCCTGCCCCATTTAATAAATAGGTTCCATTTCAACACCAGGCATGTCCCATCCCTTTATTCTACCGGCAGGGCCTAGCTCACACCTTTGCCAAAAACTGCATCAATTTAAATATTATTACTTTCCTTTATCTTTTGCCTTAATGTCCCTGTTTTATGTTTTTATACTATTATTCTTCAGTCCCTGTTCATGATGCCATTCTGTGGGGTGGCTACCCACCAACCCCACAGTTCCCCAGAGTTTTCTTGGGTGAGAGTAGCAGGAAATATTAGATAGAAGGATTTAGAATGTGAAGATAAAGATAGAAAATACAGGATAGCCTCGAGAGGGCCTGGCACCTATTTCATCTAGCCCTGACTGTCTCTGCCCCAGGGTATTTATAGGAATTCCAAGGGGTGGAGAAAAAGACACCCCCCCCAGCACAGCCAAGTGCAGAGCATCTCAGACACCTGCACTCAGGTCCGTGGTCCTGCCATCCTCTCTATGCAGACCTGCTGGGTAAAGCCACAAGGGACCTGAAAATGGGCTCCCACAGCTCTATACAATGTTTAAATTTTAGTAACTATTCTATAGCCATGACTCATGAGTCATACCAATATGGTCCATAGATATACTCTTTGGCCTCTCTGAATTTTTCCTTCTTTTCTAGTCCATGTTAGTTGCAATAGCAGTCCAGACATTGTATCCTGTGCCATATCATGGATATGATTCACCTTATTTACCTGCAGGAGCCCAGAGTCATTCTCCATGTTCCATCTGACTTTTCACTGAGCACACCACAATGTGGATTGAATGTGAGTGACACTTAAAATTTCAATTCCCTATAATTTAGTTTGTTTTCCATTTCTCTAATTAAAGTATATCTATCTGGTATTTACTATCCTCCAAGGAACCATAAAGCTAACAAAGAAAGATCTTATTTTGTACTTTGAGTCAAATTTCCCCCCCATAAGCCACCAAAGTGTGTGTGTGTGTGTGTATATAATATATATATATATATATATGATAGCCATCCTTAGAACATGTGAGAAAATGCAGATATTAGTACAAATTATGATCAGGCATAGTCTCTAGATTCATAGACGCAATACAATTTGATTTACTTCAGTGGTCTCCCCCTCACAGACATCAGTAAGAGTGCAGACCTGGAAAACATCTTTGTTTATTTCTGTCACCTCACATTTAGTTGTCTTATCATCCAGAATGATAACTTTTCTTTTTCCTTGGTGAACTAGTAAACAATGAATTGCAGATGAGGCTTATTTTTTTCTTTCTTTCTTTTTTTTTTTTTCATTTTTGGACACAAACCATCTTTGTTGTGATCACAACAGGAGTCCATTGGTGTTGAGAACCTGTGTGAACTTGCTGATTTTCTTCTCCATGTTCTTGTCTGCTGGTTTCTGTAGCCTCAAAAAGCTGCTTTTTCTGATAGTGGTTCTTGGCCTTTTCCTTCTATTTCTCCTCAAGAGTGACTGTCATTGCTGGTACTTCCACATGACCTCATGAGCCAGACATCCAAGGTAAGCCAACTGCATGGGCAGAAGGCTGTAAGGATTTGGAAGGAGCCCCAGCAGCACAAGGGTGAGCTAGAGGTCACTAGAGAGTCCATTAAAGGACACATCCTCCTCACCCCCAGACAGGAACTCCTCATGGCATCAACTGAGCTTGTGGCATTATTAGCACAGCCCAGTAGGTCAGTGACATCCACAGACCATCATGAGAGCAAGTGAGGATTTTTATTGATCCCCATGACTCTTACTGTTGAGCAAAGTTGGTCTTGCCCTCAAATCATACGGTAATAAGGAAATCTGTTCTAATGAAAAATTTCAGTCCCCAGCATTGTTACTTCAACTTACTTTTCAGCCTTCGAGCTCTGGTTTGTCAAATATGCAGGATCATTCCACTTTCCCCTTTGGATTTTAATGGTTGAGCTCTGATATGGATCTACCCATGACATGGCTGTATATTTGCATCTTACCTCTGATCAGACTGCAAGCCTCCACAGGTCAGCTCCTGTTCCTCACCCTTGGGGTTCTGTGGTTTCTCCAGGTCTCCTTTTGTAATTGACAGGTCTTCGGAGATAAAGTTTTGTTTTCCCTTTCTCTGCTTATGGAAATTTCGCTATTTTTTATTTTGTTTATGGTCCAATAATTGGAAAGAGGGGTGTCTCTCCATTTCCTACCTCTTTAGTCTTGCAGTGTAACTACAGTCTTACAAATTGTAAGAGCCAGAAGACCAGGACATGTGTTGACAGATTGTGTCTTATATGTATGACAGAGAAGTTTTACTCATGACATCTCAACATGACTATCTAAACAAGACTGGAACAATGATGACACCAATTGACATGTCAGTATATATGGGGAAAATATTGTAAGGTCCCATCCCTAGATGAATAACAACAGATAATTTATGCTGTAGAGAAGGAGACAGATCAGTCTTTCCCAGAGATATACCTCCAAGTGTTTACCCAATGTCAAATGGTCAGCTCTACAAAATTATAGAATCACATACTTAGTGGTTTGTATTTATACATGTCTATGTACGTGCACACACCATAATAATAATAAATTAGAAAAAGGAAAGAAAGCAAGAGGAATAATTCATGAAAGTAGAAAGAGTTTGAAGGTAAAGGAATGCAAACAGTGGAAGGGGTACAGGAAAGGGATTGAAGGTGATCAAGGAATATTATATACATATGTGAGACATCACAATGAAACCCTTTATTCTATTCAATTAATAATTGCTAGTAAGCCAGGCTTATTGATGTGTGCCTTTATTCTGAGCATTTGTTAGGCAGAAGCAGATGGATCTCTGTGAGTTCAAGGCTGGCCTGCTCTATATAGTGAGTTCCAGAACAGCCAGGACTTTGTATAGAGATCTTGCCTGAAAAAGCCAATAAATAAATAAAACAAAAATAATAAATAATGGATGCTAGTGAAATAATAGAATAAAGAAATAGAAACCAAATATTTCATTAATATTAGTATCCATTTTGTTCATATGTACTGTAGTAATTTGGAATTGATTTGTATGATGTACCTAATTATTATTGTACCTTCAAACTAGGTAAGTTCTACTAGTTCTTTTAATTTTTTTGTAAATTGATATATGGTATTACTGTGAAATCTCTTGGTGAATGAAATAAAATCTCAGTAATTAATAGTTCGAATTTAACTAGACTAGAAAATAAAATAAGAACATAAATAAAAAATAGAATACAGTTTTAAGATACCAGGTAAGGTTTTCTTGCTATTTAAATTTAACTAGCGAGTTGAATTAAGTTGAACTAATTTGAGAAGCAAAAGCTAATTCACACAACTTGAGAAAAAAAAGCAGGAGCCAGGTGGTGATGGTGTATGACTTTAATCTCTGCACTCAGGAGGCAGAGGCATGTGGATGTCTGTGAGTTTGAGGCCAGCTCTGATCTACAGAGCCAGTTCCAGGACAGGCTCCAAAGTGACACAGAGAAACCCTGTGGCAAAGAGAAGAAAAGGGGAAACAAAAAAGGTTCTATTCTGCACTGTTACCACCATCCAGAGGAATGCCTCTTCTTCATAATTTGTGTGTGTGTGTGTGTGTGTGTGTGTGTGTGTGTGTGTGTGTGTGTGTGCATGTGTGGGTATGCATTTGTTATTAAGGCCATAAGAGTTGGGCAAAAAATACGGAAACGGTTTCTCAATATTTACTTAAATGTAGGTACTCCT
>LZPO01088189.1:0-19058 GCA_001675575.1 Neotoma lepida | reverse complement strand
AAAAAGAGCCGATACCTCCAACGAGGTGAACCACTTTTGCTCTGCCATTACAAGCTGACTAGGTTAAACCCTCCAAAACCATGTGCCTACATACACCCCTCTTCCTTTTCCATTGTTTCTGATCTGTGTCATGGCAAAGGGAAGTCTGGCTAGCATAACTAGTCTGTCAAATTAGAACAACTTAAAACGGAGAAAAAACAGAAAAAGATGACCCAACAACAGTAACAAAGCTAAGTGGTTTAGATTGCTACTGAAGTAAAAAGCAGGTGGGGGGGTTAGGTGTTAAGCAAGAAAAAAAGGATATAAATATCTGAGTGTACCAATGATATGTTTTCAATGGGAAAATTGACTTAGCCCATGCCTTTAAGACCATGATAGGAAACATGGTTTAATCAAGACTGTGGAAATATAATGTTCTAAAGGTGAGCTACATTTTGGACTAATATGATGCTTATCTCTTTTGTGAAGTAATGCCACTCATGAAATTTATTGTGAGCAACAGTTGAAGGAGAAACATTCTTGCAGATTTAAAATCTCTGATTATATTCTGTAAGTACCCACTCCCCATAATACAGTATGCCACTGGCCACATTAGGAAATTAAAAATTTGTTAAGAATCTATTTTTTTTTNAAAAAAAAGCAAAACTAGATTGTAAAGTTTTCTAGACGATGTAAGAACACAGAAGTTGGTATCTGTTCTAAAGAGGTACAATGCAAACATATTGCTTAGATGTGAGAGACAGTTGGGAAAAGGGGGAAATCATGGCCTTAGAATTGAAGCAATAGACAATAACACATTCTAAGAGTGGGAATCCACCACTGAAAACACCTCGGGAAGCAGTGCCAGAATGGGGGGGTTCTGGATCTGCTAGAGAATGAATTCCTGTGACAAAACCCTGAGGGAGAGACATGGAAGCAGTATTTAGATCTTCACACTTCCCAGTTCTGCCTACAAGGGCTTTATCAGGTGTGCACAATTAAAATTGGGAAAAGCCTCCTATTCTTTGCATCCAAATTTAGAAGAAGAAATTTTTGTTTCTTATATGTTTTGTTGCTTTTAAAATGAGCTTTAAAATCTTTCTCAATACTGAAATACATACATTTTCATTTCATAAACCAACTGTAAGAATTCAATTGTCATATATTACTAAATATCATTTACTTTCTCAAGGAAATTTTTATCCATGCCCTGAATTTGATTTTTAGCTTCCTTATTAGTAGACATATCAGCAGATTTTACTTTTTCTTTTTTTAAAAGAAAATTATTGGGATTACTAAGTACTTCTTTTTCTTATTTAGAAAAAAATGTTAGTAGAGATCTAATTAGTTACATTTACATAATGACATTCTGTTAATTTTGGTCATTTTATCATTTACCACTTAGACAAGCTTTACCCCATCCTTCCCCTATAGCAGATTGTGTGTTATTTCCCACATTCAGAGAGAAACAATCAAGTTGAACTAAAGTAAAGACAACACATTCCACTTATTCACCTCACCTCTTTAATAGGTGATATGAGAATGTTCCCTCCCTATGAAGTACAGTGGCAAGTCCTGATGAGATCTTGAAGAGAGTTACAAATGCATGACAGAATTAACAAGATGTGCTCATGTTGTACTGATGGCTAACTGCTTGTTATTACCTGGGGCTTGATAAAGAGTAGACATTAACCAAAGTAAAGTTCAGATGTAAAGGCACGAATTTGGATTCAGCACTCTGTACTGGAAATAGGAAGCAAGAGCACTTTGACAATTACATGTTGCTCAGGGCCTCTACCCCAGGAAGGGCTTTACCTTCCAACAGCTCAAGACTTGCCCCACCTCCAGTGCTCACATGGCTGACCTTGTTTTCAGTGTCCCATTTGGCACAGCAAGTAGCAGTATCTCCACCCCGTATAACGGTAACACAGCCCTTGGAGGTGGCCTTTACAACTTCATCCTTGAGGGCTTTGGTTCCCTTAGCAAAGGCATCTCATTCAAACACCTCCATGATCCATTCTAAATAACAAGCTTTGCCTGGGCCACAATTTGAGCATTGTTTTTAATGCTCTCAGGACCACAGTCCAAACCCATCCAGCCAGATGGTATGCCAGGTTCGAGAGTGGCTTGTCCAACTTTTACATGCTCATGAAACTTGTCAGCAGTTACAAAGTCAACAGGAAAGGTTATCTTTACACCATTCTTTTCTGCTTTGTTTTTTGGATTAAAGTATATTCAATAATTTACCCTTTTTCTTATCATTCCTATATCATACTCACCTTCTTTTCTTTAGAACGAGATCTTTGAATTTAACTCTTTTCTTTAGCATTTTCTCTCACTACAACCAATAACCATTTGTAACCAAACCCCATAACCAATGACAAACATCCATAATGTTGGATGAATTTGGTTGAATAACCAAACCCCACCCATACCCCATCTCTTGGGAATGTGGGAAACATCTTCAGAATACGTTCTTTATTTGTGAGTGATGATATCTTTGGGGAAAACTTGAGAAAATCAGGATAATTGTTGTCTTGACTAAAGTAATTTGTGAGGTTGGACCATCTCAGCAAGGAGCCTTGAAACTGTTGGAGATGTAGACTTCTGAGAAGACTGTAACAGATGCATTTTGAGATGCTGGATCATGTGGGCCATCTGTTTTCATTGGTGTCTGGTCCCCTTGTTCTGAAAATACATAAACTTTTACAGGTAACATACATGTCTGTATTAATGCAGTATAGACTCTGTGTTGTACACAAGTTAGCCAAAGATGATTTTTTTGGTCTTATATTTGTGCAGGTAAAATGCACGTTACCTCTTTTGTAGCTTTTCTAGGTTTATTTCTTTATGTCTGTAATGAGGATTTTCAGGGGGGTCTGCCCCTCTCAAATCTGATTCATATCAACCTGGAATGAATCCACAGCCTCTCATTTTCTGTGGAAATAAAAGCATAACCTCTTTCCCAAAGTCATATATTTTGACTTCAATTTTGAAATCAAGATATTTTTAAAATATATAGGTTGGTTTAATCAGTCTCTTAGTAGATACTGCTTATTTATCAGTGTCAAAAAATTTTAAATACAACACAATAACATATAGAATCCAGACTCTCTGTGTATTTTCAATCCTTCCACGGCTTTTTGCTTTATGTTACTTTATTTTTTCTTTAAAGATTTTACTTCATTATTTTTAAACTATTTTTTATGACTGTCTATACCATTTCTATTTTCTCTCCCAAGCCTTGTACATTTTTAAACACACTGTAAACCACTTAGAGTTTCTTTTTTCTGTCTGGATCTGTCCTTACTGCAAACCTGTAATTTTTCTGTCTGTATTAGCAGAACTTAAATTTGCCATGCAGTTTTAGTTCATAGTTTTCTGGTAGAGCTCTCTCTCTCTGGCAGTGCTCACACTGGCAGCTCAAGCCCACAGCTGGGAGATGTATCTCTGTACTGTGGTCAGCATGAGAGACATGAGACAAGGAAGCCATGTTTGGCTCCTTTTTTATATGTTTAGAACATTTTTTAAAGCTTTTTCGGGTCTTATGTGGATGTAGGTGCCCCACTTTGGGTGCCATATGTAGGCAGATGTTTCTGTTTCACCAGCCAGTTGCCCAATAACCACAGAGACTTATTATTAATTATAAATGCTCAGTCCATAGCTTAGTCTTACTTTAAGCTAGCTCTTAAAACTTAAGTTAACCCATTTTTATTATTCTATATGCTACCCTGAGGCTCATTTACCTCATGTACATATTTCTTATCCTGCTCACTCTGCATCTCATGGCAGCTCCTCATGACTCCTCAGACCCCACCCTTCTCCCTAGTGTACTCTCTGCCCCCAAAATCCTGCCTAGACATCGGCCAGTCAGCTTTTTATTAACAATGAGAGCAATACATCTTCACAATATACAACAGGTTTATGCCACAACAATGTTGGATTTTGTTGTTTTCTGCATCTGTTGAGCAGATCATATGATTTTTTTCTCATTTATATGATTTATTACTTTTATTGACTTATATATGTTGAACCTCTTTTGAATCTCCTAAATAAAGCCAACCTGATCCAGGTAGATGACTTTTTTGATATATGCCCATATTCAGTTTGCAAGTATTTATTGAGGCTATTTTGTTTATTAGGGTTATTGGGCAGAATTATCATAATCATCAATGTCATTAATATTATTCTCCTTTTCTTTCACTTTCTCCCTCCCTCTTCTTCTGTTTCTCTTTCTCTTCTTCTTCCTCCTCCTCTTGCTGTTGTTTCTTTACCTGGTTTCTGTTTCAGGTAATACCAGCATTGTAGATGAAGCTTGTTACTGATTCTTCTGTTCCTAATTTTTTATTATTAATTTTTACATCCTGACTGCAGTTTCTCCTTCTTCCTCTGTTCCCAGTCCCCCCCTCTTCTTCTGCCCCAATATCCACTAATCCTCTATTTCTCTCTACAAAAAGACAGATTTCTATGGATATCAATCAAACATGGCATATCAAGTTGCAGTAAAACTAGATACCTACCTTTGCATTAAGGCTGGATGAGGCAACTGATAGGAGAAAAAATGGTCAGAGAAGCAGGCAAAAGAGTCAGAGACAGCCACTGCTCTCACTCTTAGGAATCCCACAAGAAGACCAAACTACATAACTGTAACATATGTGCAGGGGGTTTATAAGGGTTGCCAGTTCAGTCTATGAGCCCCTTATGAGCCCAGGTTAATGGATTCTGTGGGTTTTCTTATGGGATCCTTGACCCCTCTGGCTACTACAATTCTTCCTCCCCCTCTTCCACAGGAGCCCCTGATCTCAGCTCAATGTTGACTGTGGGTCTGAATCTGTTTCCATCAGTTGCTACATGAATCCTCTGATAATATTGGACTAGGCATCAATCTGTGAGTATACCAGAATATCATTAGGAATAACACAATATTGTATTATTTAATATCCATGAGTTTATATAATTACTAGAGCATTGCTTGCTGTTGAATTTAAGCTTGTAATGCATGTGTCATGTACCATACATGAAGTTATTTCAGTTCGTCTGAATGTATTAAGATTTGTTTTGTGTCCCAAGATGTTGTCCATTGTAGANAAGCTAAGTAAAATGTGCATATTTTTGTGTTTAGTGAAATATTCTACAGAAATGCATTAGATCTACTTGATATTTGATTCCACTTAATTCTGATGTTTCTGTTTCTTTTCTACATGACTTTTCTATTGGAGAAAGTAGGCTATTGAAATCACCTCTTATTACTGGGTCACTGTTAATCTGTGTCTTTATTTCCAGTAATACATTTTAAGAAGACTTTATAACTTTTTATTAACACTATTATTAACCAATTGTTACTGTTGATGCTTTAATAAAAGACTTATTTAAAATATAAACACAATGGCGAGTTTGATCATTTTTCTAGTAGAAAATAAATACTGAGTTTCAGAAAAACAGGGGATGTCGGTCTTCATCAGAGTGACCTAAACATACATTCAGTATGAAGTTTCCTAGGTTTTAAGTATAAGGTAATCTATAAAAAAAGAGCCTGTTCTGAGGGGATTTTATTTACTTATTTTTTGAGAGCAAGCAAGTGGACAGCACATAGGAGGGACTTGGTTGAGTGGGGGTGAGGGAAGGAAGAATAATTATAATTCAATGGCATAGACCATATTTCCAACATGATCATAGAAAAATTTCCGCAAATTGAGGACAGACATATTCAAACAGACAAAAGAAACATTCAGAATTCCAAATAGACAAGACTAGAAAAGAGACACTCCCAAAATATTATATTTAAAACACTAAACAAATAGAACAAAGTGAGGATCCCGAGAGCTGCAAAATAAAAACCATTAGCAGCTGATTTCTCAATGGAAAGTAAAAACCAGAAGAGCCTGGCGCAATGTATTTCATATTCTAAAAAACCATGAATGCCAACCTAGACTATTGTTCCCAGCAGAACCATCTGAATAGCTGAAGGAGAAAATATATTATTCTTTTTCTATGCCTAAAAGTTCAAAAATTGGTGTTTCCAGGGTACACCACAATTTTCTATGCTGCTTTCTTCTATGTGCCTTTTTAATGTTTTATATTCTTTGCTTGAATGGCCCAGTTATTTTGACTTTTCTTTAATCCTGATATTCTGTCATCTACTCCACCCATTCTACTTGTACTTTCCCTGAGCTTTGGTTAGTTTTTCAATTCCGTCTTCCTTTCCACTGGAGTTCCCTGTAATATTTCTTTCTCTTCCTGAATGTAGTTTTCATATTCTGAATTGTCTTCATCATTTGGCAGTATACACACACACACACACACACACACACACACACTTACATATATGTGTGTATATAGATATATATAGACACTTACATACATATATATGTATATATATACATATATATATGCATATATATATATTACAGATCACCCAGGCCCCATTTTCTTTATGTTATTTGAGATGTTTGTTAATGTCTTCTTTAAACTCTTCAAATCTTTGAGACAATTTTATGATTTATTTAAAGATTTTGTGTCCTTAGGTTCATTTTCATTGTAAAATACTTCTGTGAAAGTAGTGGATTTGGTGGGATGCATCATAGTGCTGGGGCTGTACATATTGTGTTTTAGCAATGAGACTAGGAAATGTAGATTTCTTTCATTGATTGTATGTCTGATGTTAGATTCCAGGGTGCCTCTGAGTTATCCCAGTACACAGAATGTCTTGAAGTTGTGATTATGCAGGTGATTTAGGGTCCATTGGACTCACCAATCTGTAGGCTTAGCAGATATATGATCTGGGCTAGGTATGAAGGTTGGATAGGGCATGCCAAGGTAGAGTCAGGAATATTTATCAAACTGGGCTTCACTATTGCTTATTAATTAAAGTGTGTACTGATTAGTNCAAACTCTTGTGAAGGCTAAGAACCTTAATGTAAATAAAAATTCAGTAAACAGTATAATACCACACTGGAATAAACAAACTCCAAATCAGCAGTTCAAGCAAATACTAGTGGAGGATTAATATGCAAATAGTAAGATTTATTTGAATTTTTTAAAACAAACAAGTTGCATGCAGTCACCTGGACATGCAAATTCTGTTCATTAAGTTACATTTTTCTAAGGGTGATTGAAAAACCCAACAACTAAAATGTAAATTGAAATTTCAAATTGGAGCCACTAATCTGGCACATGTGAAGAAGACCAAATGGTGGGAAGAAATCAAAGAAAGCTAATGTGGACTTGTTTTCAGAGATAGTTAGCTAGGTAGAGCCAGGAAAGATGACTGACAGTTACAGTGGAAGTATTTGCTGTTCTTTTACTCCATTGTGGTCTGAGAACCTGATTCTTATTTTTGAGACAGAGTTCAGTGACCCTAGTCACACAGACAAACAGTGTATAACCTTGGGCTTGACTCAAGTCCATAAATGTATGGCAGAACTCACAGGTCAAGGTCCAAAGGTGTTGTTGATTATGTTATTTTAAAATCTTTGGGTGTAAATTATTTCTGCTAAATGGGACGATACAGAAGAAAGGGATATTTACTGTTTGGAATCATTTGAATGTACCTACACCTCTAATTTCCTGGTGGAATGTGACAAGCCTAAGTAGAGGAGGTGGTCTTTCTTCACATGGCCCTGTTCATTTGTACTGGAAATTTAATAAATTTTGCCTTCACAATTACATGTAGCTTTGCAGATTTTTTCAAAATCTGGCTGTTCACAGCTTCCTGATGACTTCAAAGATGGACAGACAGGAAAGTCATCTTCATATTCACAACTATTTGCTGAAAAGAAAGAACAAAGATATTCATTGCTTTGTTATTATTTTTCTCTATTAACAGTGACAAAATAAAACATATGAGTTGAGAGAAGGCGATTGAGCAAATGAATGGATGTCCTTCCTTTAAATTAGAACTTTGTGAGATGTCTTTGAGATGAATTAATGTGTTTATTCACTCATAAAAGGCTTAAAAAAAACTAACTTGAGTGATTCTTTGAGGAACTAAATTATCTAGAGACTAGAAAGATGACTCAGCGATTAAGAGTCCTTGCTCTTCTTGCAGAAAACCTGGTTTTGATTTTCAGAATCCACGTGGTGGCTTAAGACCACCTGTAACTTCAGTTCCATGGGACCCAATGCTCTCTCCTGACCTACATGGTCACTGGGTTCAAAATTCATGTGCGTAAATACATAACTGCGCACAAGCATTTATAAACATAAAGTATATATTAAAAAAGAACCTCACTATTTAAAATGTCAGTCATTATGCAAGCACTTTCTAACCTTAAATATGGTTAATATTTAAACTCTATATTCTCAGCAAACAAGTTTCATTAATATGTTCCGTAGCAGCCGGGTGTGGTGGTGCATGCCTTTAATCCCAGCACTTGGGAGGAAAGAGGCAGGTAGATTTCTGTGAGTTCGAGGCCAGCCTGGTCTACAGAGTGAGTTCCAGGATAGGCTCCAAAGCTACACAGAGAAACCCTGTCTCGAAAAACCAAAAAAGTTCTGTAGCTACTGTGCCTAGCAGCCAGCCCGTTCATGTGAAAATACTAACCATTAATTCATTTCAGAATGTTCTGTTGTCCATGATTGCCCTAGACTTTGATTCTGTTTTTCACACCAGAGGAACTAATTCTATGAAAACAGAGACTTGGAAAAGTAGATAGTAGAGAATATTCTTCTGATTATTAGATATTCATATTCCAATGTCCAGCAGTGACCACAAACTCCAAAAAACTCATTCAAAATTCATTACCCTACAGTCTTTGTCATATCTTTGATGTATATCGACAGCCCATGAACCTATATTCAGCTTACTCTGTCTCAGAGAATTGGAAGTTCATAATTACCAATCATTCAAAATAACTTGTTTATCCCCTGTACTTTTGATATTGTTCATTGAGACAGAGTCTCTTTGTGCTGCCCAGGTGAGAATCTACCCATATTATCACATACCTCTGCTAATTCCACCTCCAGAGAAGCACCACTACAGGCACATGGCTAGTCCTCTTTCACTTTGTGTGGTGGTTCTCTGCAGGCTTTACAGCTGGCAGGGGAAAAAAATATGATCCGTGAAGAGATAAGAATAAAAGTCAGCCTGATTTTATAGTAACAGGTGCTGAGCTAGGATTTCAAGATACTGGCAGAGATCATTTTACTTTAGCCATATTTAAGTTCAGCACAATTTTGGGAAAAAAAAAGTTTTTGGATAATATTAATTCAGTCTCAAGTAGACAGTGATTTAAGATATGTTTACATTGAGATTCTTTACAAAGTACATCTGACTTCTTTCATAGGAATGAGTACTGTTGACTCAGAGATAGTGGCCAAGATTTAGGGTCTAGGAAGATGACTGAAGGAAACATAACTCCTGCAGGTGTCAAGACTGGCCAGGCCCTAAGATAACATAGAAGTCCCTCAGGCTGTTGTAAAGCACATGTGGCATCACTTGTAAGAAATGGGTTTTATGACCTAAACTCAATGCTCAAGATTTACTTCTAGGAGAAGTATAGCAAATTCTAGGAGATACGGTGGAGCCTGTCTCATCNGACAGCAAAGGATCACCAGGTTGTAAAATTGCATAATTCCTGACATTCCAGAAAGAGCAGTTGTGCATCTCATTCCACTGAAGAGATAAGCTATATATTTAACTTTCCTGACTACCCAGGTGCTTACCTGTTTGTAAAAGGCCTTTTTGCCTTTTACAACTCTCTATATACATGTACATATTCATCAGCACTGAACAAGCACAGTTAACACAGAGAGACACAAATACCCATTTACAAATAAGTAAAAATGTAACACAAAGTTCAAATGATGCTCTGGAGGAGGTTAAGAATTTATTGTGCTAAGTTCCTTGGTGGGCAAAGAATTGTAGTGTATTTCTTCCTTCTCTAAGCTAACCTCTGTACTGTTATCTCAACTACTTAGATTTGTATAGCTTTCTGTGATTAAAACACCAACCTTAAGATCTCACTGTCCTTGAAGATAAGAAAATTTTAGTGAATTATATCCACAGAAATATTTCTGTAGACTCCAATAGCAATAATACCAATAGAGTTACAAGTATGCACTGAGTTTAGATGTTTCCTTAGACAACATAAAGTATCATGTTTTTCAGTGTCAAAAGTACATACATCCTAAACAAAGAAAAATTTGTAATTCCAAAAATGGTGTTAATTTCATTTTTGTGTCTTGAAAATAATAAGGCCATGCTATTAAATCTTAAAACACATTGATATTCTATATTATTATATTTGTATGCTAATAAAACTTACTGCACAGTCCATCTTCACAGTGATCAGGACAAAGGGTACATGGTTCTCCTACTGTGTAAGGGGTGTGTTCCATTCTTGCAAAACCAGCACTGAAATTGAAATGCAAAACATCAAATACTTTAAATTTTTCTCTGAACACCCTAATGCTTGTATACATCATATATATATGCATATATATGGATTTCTACTAAAAGCTTTAATTATGCCATAAAAAACTAACATTTCCTGAGATTATTCAGACATTGATGTGAAATAATAAGATAATTAATCCATTCAATCTTTCCTTCAACCATCATCTCAGAACTTGAGAACTGAAATAGAGTAAATAAGAGTCTAAAGGTTTAGAAAAGTTTTAATGTTGAAACACTCTCTTCATTTCCTGATAAACCTGGAAAATACCTAAGACAGGAATGCCGGTTAGGTATGAAAGATACTTCCTATAGAGAAAGTTAGATATAGGAATGTTCTGTGATTCCTACAGTGTCCATGAGGTCCGTGTGATGATGCAGTAAGTTTCAGATATTTAAGTGTATGATTGTACATGACCTCATGCTTAGGAACATTTAGGGTATTTTGAAGGTAGCACGTGGGTTTGAGACTTCTATGCTTATCAAAAATGATAATGTTATTGAGAAAACTCTTTATAAAAACCATCTGAAGGGTGCAGTGCTCTGAAAGTGCCTATCCTGTGCCTCAGTAGGAGAGTCACTCTCCTGACTGTCACATGAAATTAGAAAAGTCAGATTCTCCATTGTACTAAGGGTGGCAGGGGTGCGTGTGCAATGCCCAAGGACTTGCAGCAGAGCCTCTCCTGTACATGCAGAGCACAGCTCTATGTGTGTGAGCAATCTTAAGGATGAAAAAGTCATAAAGCATTNGACAAGTTCTGTCACTTGCTCCTCTTCATTNCTCACCTGGCACTTCTAGGTGCCAGGCTCCAGATGCCTCTCATTTGACCAGGCAGCTGGATGGAGTCCAGGGGCTTCCTTCTTTGTATCACTTAATGCCAACAGAAACATGTTGGAAAATTCTTTGAGGACCCTACTTTTCAACCCACAGACAGATTAGAAATGAATCATTTAAAAAGCTTGATTTGAAGATCCTCAACCTCTTGCTGTGTAAGTTTCTTGTATTAAAAGGATAATAAAGCTGGAGAGGTATCTCGGCAGTTAAGAGCACATATTCCTCTTTTAGAAGACTTGAGTTTGGTTCCCAGCATCCACTTCAGGTGGTTTGCATCTGTCTGTAACTCCAGTTCCAGGGCATCTGATGCCTTTCTTCTCCACAAATGTTGAGGGTTGACAGCCTGGGACTGGATAACCTTCAGGAGTCTCCTCCCAGAAGAAAGCTGATCCTTTCTCAACACCCACAGATTACCCATAGCTCCTTATCCAGGGCAATGGAGCCTTTTGCTATGTCCTTGGTTGCCTCCCTGAACTTGAAGATAACAGCCTATTGTTAAAATCATCACGAACTGCAGACACAGGAGTTGGAGGAATCCAGCTGGAATTGATCTGGAAGCCTCCTTCCTGCAGATTAGCTCCCATAGTATTAGAAGATGATATGTAAGCTGCCAAGGGAGAAAATAACAAATAGTTTTATCTTTCTGCAAAAGCGTAACAATGACTAGCCTGGTTGCTATTTTTCATAACTTAATTTTTGTTGCTTTATTTATGAATGTGAACACCCACACACTCACAAAGGCCAGAAAAGGTCCTTAGTCCTAAAGTTAAAAATAATTATGACCTACTTGACGTGGTTGTTGGGAATCAAACTTAGATCCTCTGCAAGAACAGCAAAAATTCTTAACCCCTGAGTCATCTTTACAGCCCTATGTTCTTATACCTATAAGAATTTCTTAAATCTTGAACTTTAAAGGCTCTTTGAGAGGTCCTTAATATATTTCAAATAGTTAAGAAAGCTAAAATCATAACTCTTCTCTTCAGAATTTACTGAAGTTCTTAAAGAACCAACTCACTAGATCTTTATTTTAAAGCCAGAAACTCACTTCCCTTTATGCTATGTTTGAGCTCTTAACAAAATTCCCATAAAAATGAATATATATTCATAATCTCTTTGTTAATTTAATTTTTCTTTAAAAATATTTTAATTATACCTACATCTATGTTTGTCCATGTGTGACTATGTGCATGTACAGTAAGAAAGCTGAGGTCATGAATATGAGAGAGAGTATGGGGTAGGAAGATTTGGAGGATGAGAGAGAAGTGTGGAAATGATGGAAATACAGTACTAATATATGAAATTCACAAAAAATAAAACAGTTAATTTTTTTTGTATATTTGAGACAGCAGTTCTCTGTGTTGCCCTGGCTGGCTTTGAACTCACAGAGATTCGCCTGTGTCTGCCTCAAAACTGCTGGGAATAAAGATGTGAACCACTACCGCATCTCAACAATTAAATTTTACAACAGATACAGCAACCTATATAATCAGGTGTAGGATCAATTTAATTAGACCCCACAATCACTAACCTGTATCATTCATTCACCTTCACTCCTGGTCTACTATTAAAAGTTCGCTTTGTAGCCTACAAACATAGCATGAACTGACAATATGAATCTCCCAATCCCTATTCTTTGGGTACTCATGAGGTCACCATTAGTCCACAAAACAGAAATCGAGGAGGGAAAAGAAATCATTTTTAAAGACAAGGAAAAGCTTCCAAGGGTGATTCACGGAACTGAGGGGTTGAACATTTCAAAGATTTGGTTAAGTAAGTTTCAACTCTAGGGAATATTTAGAAGCATTTATTTCCCTCTCCATGTATAAAATATATCTTTAATTTGTTTTTATACTATGATAATTTAAAAACATCAAATTGCATTTGACATTGTTGAAAAAGAACTTTGAAATGGATACTTACGGAGGACAATAGTGACAAACATATATGAATCTCAATGATTGGCCAGGGCACTCAGCAACTCCACACGCAACTTGGTGAGATGAATTCCCAACAATCTATACACCCAGAGACGAAGACAGGGCACCGGTAGGAGAGGGGAAAATAATGCAGAAAAACAAATAGAAAATTTAAAACACCGATGGTATATTTTGTTACTATAAGCCTTATAGACATATTTAATTGTTTGACTGAAACTACAGATGTTAGAACATCCCTAAGGGGTTAATGCTGGTCAGCTAGTCTGGCAAAACTTTCAGGAAGCACCTAGTGGAGTTTATGGAGGCTGACAGTGGCTTCAGCTCCATCTCAGAGAAGCTGTTCTTCTTCTTTGTCATCTTTAATAGTTTCCAAGATGATGAAAATACAGAAGACTGGGCTGAGGCAAAGAGCTTCATGTCAAAATGAAAGGCATCAAAGAATCTGTGGATACCAGGAGGACCCTGGTATATAGAATTTCTCTGACACTGCTTCCAATCCTACAGGAATGTGACCATAAACACCAAGAGAGTAACCTGGATATCAGGTCAATTCCTGGTCAGACATCAAATTGACCAAGAAGTTGCTGGTGACTAGTCTGCAGGTAGGTACACTGAAGTGCTTTTGCAAAAACAAGTGTCCTGTGTCCATAGAGCCCTGGCCTTGGAAGATGAACCAGAACTTCCTCCCAACATCACAGGCAAGACTGTTTAGTTTGATGCTAAGCTGTGACCATGAGTATATTTCTTCCTGGGTAGGCAGGGATCACCAGTGGCTTGCAAGCCTTGCTGGTCTAGCCTGGTGGAAGACAGAGACTCAGCATGTTTTTTAGGAATTGTACCTGGTAGGTGGAGCTGTGGACCTGTATTTCCTGGTTCCCTCCTGAAACTTGTTTCAGTTCAAGTCTCTGAGCTTGCACACTCTGATCAGGCCAGGGATTTGGAGTTGCCCCCTGCCTGTACCACATCTGGATCTTCTCTCTACCCAGCCAAGCAGGATCCGCACATCACCTTCCTCCTAGGTTTGGTAGGCCCTCTCCGACAGTGGACAGGATGGAGACACAATCTTATAATTCTTGCTAAAAGAGTCATTTTATTTGATAGGAAAGTACCTGGGGCCTGGGCCTTTAGATCCAACAGGAAGGTAGCTGACAGGGTTTCTGTTAATAAAAGCCCAAGAGATACCTTTCTCCTTTTCATTCAAGAGTCATACAGTCCTGCTAAAGTCTGTGGAGGTGACTTAGATTATAGGCCATTAATGTTGTTTGGGGACTGGAGTCAAAAAATTATGGTTAGAAACAAAATCAAGTGTGTTCCCTTACAAAGATTAGAAAAGCCATTGAAAGATGACAACTCAAATAGCCAATGAATTTCAGACCAATGTTCAACCAACCAGTCAAGATCTTCCCAAAGGGTGTATGGTTGGTGTGCACTCTCTCTGTACTCCCTGAAATTGGGAGACTGGGAGAGGAAGACAGAAACTGTAAAGCCAGTCTGAGCTACATAGTGAGACCATGTTTAAAAAAAAATAAAAACTCTCTGTACCAAATACCTCTTTGAAATCAGTCATGTAATTAAAATTTTCCTTGCCTAGCACTTACAGAGAGAGNACTTTTTCTTACCCGCATATAATGTTCAACTACCGCATCAGTTGGATTTGGGCCTGAACCAAAGCTGAAATCATTGACTTCATCATACCAGCTTTGGATTACATGAGACCATGATGCTGGGTAATTTACCCTGAAGATATTCTCACCACATTTCAAGTCTAAGGAAAAAGACAGAACACTCACTAAGACAGCAATAAAGAAAAAAAGAGGAACACACACACACACACACACACAAACGCACACACACACATGCACGCATGTGTACGCACACGCATGCAGAAAAGCTGCTTTTAAAGACATTGCCCACAGTTTTTCTTTAATATTGCATAAGAAGCATGATTCAGATCTGATGAACCTTTAGCTGAACAGGAGCCATAGGTACTCAACATGTGTGTGTGCTAAACACCATGAGTACTAAGTAGATAGAGAAGTCTTTTCTTCAGTAGCTTCTCTCCTCAAACTCATTAATCCACACATTAAATTCTCCATACCTGTGTGCACATGTGTATATGTGTGTTCATGTGTGTGCATGCCTGTGCCTCATGTGTACCAAATGTGGATTTGTAGTCTTAAAGAAGACCAAGACTAACTCCTTTCATTTCTCTCCTGACTAGCTATAGATTTTTATATAAAAATTTTACATATTTAGGATTATTGTTCTGTGTGAGCTTTCTTTACAGTCATTCTATAAAAACTACAAGTACAAAGCAAACAAAACTGAAAGGATTATATTTTCAAAGTTTATAGGTCATGTGTGGTGATATTTAATTTGTGCTCTAATATATAAAGTTTGCCTGGGAATCGGAGGAAAAAGACAAACACTATATTAAACACAGAAGCCAGGTAGGGGTAGCACATGCCTTTAATCCTAGAAATCAGGAGGCAGAGATTCATATGGATCTCTGTGAGTATTTGTGAGTTTAAGGCCACACTGGGAATAGAGCCAGGTGTAGTGGCACACTCTTTTAATCCCAGCACTAATTAACCACAGAAGTCTGGAGGTCTTATAGACATAAGGAAGTGATAGGGCTAGGCGGAAAGAGGAAGTGATGTAGCTGGGTGGATAGTTGCAGTAAGATGGCAGGGCACAGAAAGGTATACAAGGCGTGAGTATACAGGAAGGAGCTCTCTCTTTGGCTGAGGATTTCCTAGAGGTAAGACATGGCTGGCTTGCTCCTGACCTTTCAGCTTTCACCCAAAATATATCTGGCTCTGGGTTTTTTATTAAGAAGACCATGTAGCAATTTGTGTTACAGTATGTCTTATATAGAAAATGAAAACTTCATGGGCCAGATTTTTTTCAGAGAATGAGGAAAAAGCATCTTTTAACCCCCCCAAAATAGCTTAGTATTTTTATCAAGCTGTGTAAATAAAATATTACTTTAAACTTTAACTGAATATTGTAGCCTTTTAAATTAATTTTTATTCATTATGCTATTAAATTGGAAATGTCTAAGAAGTAAAACCTTGAAAAGAGGTTATTCATTTATTAGATTGAAATTGAGCCAAAGGATATCATTTTTAATGTTTCCAGAAATATTTTATCTCATGGTCCCTTTATTAATTTTGTTATCATTTTTATACATCCTTATGTAAAGATTGATTCATAGTTAATTTTTAATTTAACATAATCTGCCCTTTCATGCACTCAGAGTGTATATAAGTTGAGATTACCGAAAATTAAGGAAGAGCCGGGTGCACACACATTGGTGGCCTACACACAAAGTCCCAGTACTTAGGAAGCTGAGGTTGGAAGATCAGAAATTTGAAGATATGCTGGGCTACACAGTGAGACCTGTCTCCTCCCCACCAAAAATAATAAAAGAAGTAGTAAATGTAAATGCCAAGATATTTGATATTTTGTGAGAAAAATGAAGAATTAGTGGATCAAATTAAATATATTTTTATAATTAAAAAGATAGCCTGTAAAAACAACAAACCACATCATTAAGATACTGGATTAAATGATAGAAATTCTAATTTCAGATAGCTGGAGAAATAGCTGAGCGTGTAAGAGTATATGTTGCTATTCCAGCAGACTTGAATCCAACTCCTAGCATCCATACAAGGTAGCTTACCACCACCAGTGACAACAACACTAACCACCTTTAACCTGTAAGCTCCAGAGGGTCTAGTGCCTTCTTCTGGCCTCTAGAAGCTTTCTTACATACATGCAAACGTGCATAAATACACACGGACACACACACACACATAAATGTAACTATAATAGAATAAAATAAAAAAAGATCCTAATTTCAAAGTTCCTTTATAAGGCCTTAATTAGTAATTATTTTCATCCAGACATCAGTTTCCAATCTTTAAAGCAGAAAAAGAAACTCTCCATATCTTGCTTCACTTGTGATCCAATGCAAGGCAGAAAGCTGGCATCATGAAAGACAGTTTGTGTAAAATATAAAACATGCAATAAGTACAAAGTGGAGCTTTTCAGACAAAGCCATCTCTGCCCCAGAGATATTTATCTTTTAAAAAATGTAGTATCAGAATAGGTGTTTATTTATAACATTTTGTAAGCACAACATGAGAAAATGGGTTTCCTGTGTGACTCTCCATTCATTCATAGTAAATGTGAGTTTACATACTGATGGTTCTGGCTTCTGGAGGACTGTATCCGTTAATGCACTGACTTGCGATTCTCTGTGCATTCACGTGGGCATCATCGTTCCATTGCTAAAGAGGAAAAGGAAAGAAGAGAGCCATGGAAGAACTCAAACCTCAGAGTCACATGACCTTTGCAGATAGGGAGATAGCATTGCAAAATTTCTGAAAGTACCTTCTGAGTTTCATCATAATCAATATATAATGTAGTATATATCTAAATTTTTATGTTAGCATATATATTATCAATGTTCATGATGGCATTTATAAATAAGTTTATTTTTGCTATTTTCCTCCCCCATCTTCCTGATTCTGTCCATCCTCGCATGCATGCCTTTTCACTCACAGCCTCCATTTGATGTCACACATGTTCTATTTCCTTCCCCTACCCATGCCTTCTATAATCCATTCCCCCCACCCCATGATCTTCTTAGTAGTTTCATAACCTATGTCCAAAGTTACTCCCACTTATATATGGCCTATTCTCCAATTCTGTACAGAATAAATACAGGTAGTCTGTCTTCTCAAGGCCACAAAAAATACAAAAATCTTTAATAGTCTAATAACTTACTGAAATAACAGCAGGAAACTTAAAGATTGAGTAATTGCTGTAGAGTGACCTGCACTAACCATGTGGAAATACTATTTTTCAGCTGTAAGATGTAGCCTCATAAATCCTAGCTTCATTTTTTTCCCTCACTGATTGAATTTAAGAGACACATGGACTTTGGTTCTGGATCCAGACAGTAGACTATTTAGATGAAAGGTCATTGGACCTTAAAGGAGAGATGTTCTGAACCTAGATTAAGAGAGAGAAGAGTGAGCCAAAATAACATAGTGGCCTTTCACTGGAGACCAAAGTCAAAAGATTTGATTTTAGTTCAGTCACTATAATTGCTGTAACTTCATAATACCAATGAATCACTGTTATAAAAGAAATTTAATAAATTCTATTCTGATCATTGCACAGCTGAAGACAAAGAAGTAGAGAACCAACTCTGATTTCTACATGTGTGCCAGATCGACACACACCCACACACATGCACATAAACAAAACAATGAATACTTTTGTTTTTTGATTTTTTTAAGAGAAGCTAGAATAGAGGCAGACCCTCTTAAAGCACACAGGAGAAGCCAGATGCTATCCNCAGGCTGCAAATACAGCTCTCCAAATGCACTGTCCTCTTGTGAGCCCTCACCATCTTTAGTAAGTCACCACCAGGAGGGGAAACCATTCTTCTCAGTTGGTTGTGCTTGTTTACAATCTCTTCTTGGACTGACTTCCTAGTGGTTGACAAATCCTCAAGAATTTTATTCTAAAGGGAAATAAAATTAAAGTCATGTTAGTGTATGTTAAGGTTGCATAAAAAGGTGAATAAGTTGTCTAAGATGAATTAAAGTCATTTTTAAAGTACTTAGGCCAATGTTAGTCATTAAGCCTTGACAATAAATGTTAAGAACTATGACTTTTCATTAGAAACGCTTTAAATAGAAATTTTGAGAATAGAATGAATTTATGACATGTCAAAGTAAAAACTCTTCTGAGGCTACAAATGCCAATTTTGTTTTAAGAGAGATCTATAATGATAGCCATGCACAGTAGAGAACCTTAAGTCATTCACAATCAGTTAGGCTGCAGCAAGGAAGTGTAAAGGATGAAGACACAATTTATTATAGACCTTGGGAGGTGT
>LZPO01088188.1:0-19024 GCA_001675575.1 Neotoma lepida | reverse complement strand
GAGAAAATCAACAGGATGGACAAAGCCTTATCCAAACTAACTAAAAGACATAGAAAGAATATCCAAATTAACAAAACTAGAAATGAAAAAGGAACATAACAACAGATACCAAGAACATCCAAAGGATCATTAAGTCATGCTTTAAAAACCAATACTTCACAAAAACTGGAAAATCTAAAAGAAATGGGTAACTTTCTTGATAAATCCCACTTAGCAAGCTAAATCAACATCAGATAAACAATTTAAACAGACCTATAACCCCCAAGGAAATTACTTCTAAGCAGTAATTAAAAATCTCCTCCCCCAAACAAAGATCAGGGACAGATAGTTTTAGCTCAGAATTCTATCAGATTTTCAAGGAAGAACTAATGTCCATACTNCTCAATTATTTCCACAAAATAGCAACAGAAGGAACATTGCANATCTCATTTTATGAGGCCAAAGTCATCTGATACCCAAACCACACAAATATTCAAGAANAAAAGCGAATTATGGACCAATTTCCCTTATGAACATAGATGCAAAAATACTCAATAAAATATTTGCAAACAGAATCNAAGAACACACCAAAAAAATTATCCANCATGACCAAATAGGCTTCATCCAAGAGATGCAGGGATGGTTCAATATATGACAATCAATCAATGTAATTCAGCATATAAAAAAACTGAAAGAAAAAAATCTACATGATCATCTCATTAGATGCTAAAAAAAAAAGNCTTTGACAAAATCCAACACCTCTTCATGATAAAAGTCTTGGAGAGAGTAGGGTAAAAGGAACTTACCTCAACATAATAAAGGTAATATACTCCAAGCCTATCACCAAATATTAAAATAAATCAAATTAAATTAACAAATCAAATTAAATGGAGAAAAACTCAAAGCAATTTCACTAATATCAGGACAAGACAAGGTTGTCCACTCTCTCCATATCTATTCAATACAATCCTTGAAGTTCTAGCTAGAGCAATAAGAAGGATATCAAGGGGATACAAATTAGAAAGGAAGAAATCAAAGTATTACTATTCCAAGATAATATGATAGTATACATAAGTGAGCCTAAAAATGTAGCAGGGAACTCCTACAGTTGATGAACACNTTCAGGGAAGTGGCTGGATACAATATTTACTAAAAGCAAAAAAATCTCCAGGTGGTGGAGGTACACACCTTTAATCTAGCATTTGGGAGGCAGAGGCAGGTGGATCTTTGTGAGTTCCAGGCCAGCCTGGTCTAAAAGGGAGTTACAGGACAGTCAGAGCTGTTACACAGAGAAACCTTGTCTCAAAAAACAAAAAAACAAACAAACAAATCAGTAGCCCTCCTATGTACAAATTATAAACAGACTGACGAATAAATCAGGGAAACAACACCATTCACAATAGCCCCNAAAACATAAAGTATTTTGAGGTAAATCTTATTAAGCAATTGAAAGACTTATATGATAAAATCTTCAAGTCTTTGAAGAAATAAATTGAAGAAGATATCAGAAGATGGAAAGATCTCCCATGCTCATGGATCAGTAAGATCAACATAATCAAAATGGCCATCTTACCAANAGCAATCTACAGATTCAATGAAATCCCTATAAAAATTCCAACACATTTTTTTACAGACCTTGAAAGGACAATATTCAACTTCATATGGAAAAACAAATAATCCAGGATAACTAAAACAATGCTGAACAACAAAAGAACTGTTGGAGCTATCACCATCTCTGATTTCAAGCTGTTTTAAAAATCCATAGTAATAAAAGCCTCATGGCNTTGGCATGAAAACAGACAAGTTGATCAATGGTGTCAAATAGAAGACCCAGGCATAAAGCCACACACTTATGGAACTTGCCTTTTGATAAGGAAGCCAGAAATACACAATGGAAAAAAGAAAGCATCTTCAACAAATGGTGCTNGTCTACCATGGTGTCTGCATGTAAAAGAATGCAAATAGATCCATATTTNTCACCCTGCACAAACAAGTCCAAGTATCAAGGACCTTGACATAAAACCAGAGACACTGAACTTGATAGAATAGAAAGGGGGAATAGCCTTGAACCCATTGACACAATGGACAACTTCCTGAACAGAACACAGATAGCACAGGTACTAGGATCAATAATTAGCAAATGTAACCTTATGAAACTGAAAAGCTTCTGTAAGGTAAAGGATACTGTCAATAGAACAAAATGGCAGCCTACAGAAAGGGAAAAGATTTTCACAAATTCTACATCTGATAGAGGGTAAATATCCAAAATATAAAAAGAATTCAAGAAACTAGACATCAATAAATCAAATAATCCAATTTAAAAATGAGGTACAAATCTAAACAGAGAATTCTCAATAGAGGAATCTCAAATGACAGATAAACACTTAAAGAAGTGTTCATCATCCTTAGTCATCAGGGAAATGCAAATCAAAACTACTTTGAGATACCATCTTACACCTTTCAGAATGGCTAATATCAATAACACAAGTGACAGCTCATGCTGGTGAGGATGTGGAGCAAGAGGAACACTCATTCATTACTGTGGGAGTGCAGACTTGNAAAATCACTATGCAAATCAATAAGGCAATTCCTCAGAAAACTGGAAATCAATATATCTCAAGACCCAGCTATGTCACTCTTTTTTTTCTAAGATTTATTTATTATGTATACAGAAGAGGGCACCAGATCTCATTACAGATAGTTGTGAGCCACCATGTGGTTGCTGGGAATTGAACTCAGGTCCTCTGGAAAAATAACCAATGCTCTTAACCTCTGAGCCACCTCTCCAGCCCCCAGCTATGTCACTCTTGGGCATATATCCAAAGGATGCTCCATCCCACCAAAACGAAACTTGTTTAACTTTGTTCATAGTGGCTTTATTTGTGATACCCAGAAACTGAAAACAGCCTAGATGTCCCTTAACGAAAGAATGGATAAAGAAAATGTGGTACATTTGCACAATGGAGTATTACTCAGCTGTTAAAAAAATAACATCATAAAATTTGTAGTCAAATTGATGGAACTAGGAAAAAAAAACCTGCTGAGTGAGGTAACTCACACCCTAAAAGATGAACATGGTATGTTCTCACTTATAAGTAGATATTAGTTGTTATGTAAATGACAATTATGCAACAATCCATAGACTTAGAAAGACTAAGTAACAAGGAAAGTTCTAAGGGAAATGCATGGATCTCCTTGGGAAGGAGAAATAGAATAGATTTTGTGGGTGTACTTGGGGGCAGATGGGAATAGGAACAGGAGGGATCAGGTGTAGGGGAGAGGCATGGAGGAGAGCGTATGGGGGGAGAAGACTGGTATTGGAGGGTATTTGGGGGCAATGTGGAAACCTAGTGCAGTAGAGACTCCTAGGATACTAGGAGGATGACCCTATTGAGAACTCTTTGTAATGGGAAATATGGAGTCTGAACTGGTCATCTTCTATAACCAGGCAACTTCCAGTGGTGGGACTGGGAAATAAAATAATAAAAATAAAGAAAAAAATATACGTTTTGTTTTTTTGGAGGCAGAGTTTCTCTTTGTAGCCCTAGCTGTCTTGGAACTAGCTCTAGACCAGGCTGGCCATGAACTCACAGAGATCTGTCTGCCTCTGCCCCTTTCGAGGGCTAGGATTAAAGGCCCTTGCCACCAGGCCCAGCAGGAAGACTTTATTTTTAGGTTTCAATTTACTTAGTTGATAGAATTGGAGATGTTGAAAAGCCTACATCTGCTACAGCCTACTGGAGGCAAGCACTGGAAAGCTTCCAGTGATGAAGGTCACCTAGCTTGGCCTCTTACATGTAGTTCCCACTGCACATTATTTCCATGAGGTAGGAGGTATATAATTAGAATAGGGTCAAGTCAGGAAGGATTTTAAAGAATGTGATTGTAGCAGGAGTAAAGTCATTTCAGGTAAGTTTGCAAANTCTATTATATACAAGTGAGTAGGAAGGAGCTGAAGCCTACAGTGATGGACTGATTAACCACACCCCTAGTCCCAAGTGTGAAACACCTACTTAGCTACACAGGCACAGCCTTATGGTTCTATGTGAAGTTTTGACTTCTTGACTCTTAATCTTTACAACTCAGCAAAGTATGTCTTTTAGTCTACAGTTTGCAGATAAAGGACCTCAGACAAAGAGAGTTAAGTTATGCCAAAACATAATTTTGAAAAGGAAAATATCATGACTGTCAGTAAAATATACAATGGATATCTGTGAAGTGCTTCACTGATTTCTTGAGCTAATGAGATTAAGATCAGTTCAAAGAGCATTTAAGAAGCAAGGATGGTTATTAGCAACTGATTATGTATCAGACAGAGTTTATGCCAGGAAGCATTGGTTTTTGAGGTTGTTTTATTGGATGNAAGTTATTGGCATTTCNGCTGGAGAAAGTTCTATAGGTCAACAAGAAAATTACCCCATGTATAATATACTTGATGAACTGTGATGGATATTGCATTAACTTTTCTGTTCTGTTCTGATAGTTTGTGTGTGTGTGCATGCTTGTGTGTGTGTGTGTGTGTGTGTGCGCGCTTGTGTGTGCACACACATGCATTTGCATATGCATGAGCATGTGGAGGCCAGAAGTTGACACTGAGTGTCTTCCTCTGTCACTCTCCACCTTACTTTTTGTTTGAGACAACGTCTCTTATTGAACCTGGAGTTGGCCAATTTAGCTAGGCTGACTGGCCAATGAACTTCAGGCATTCTCCTGTCTCTGTCTGCTCAGACTGAGATTATAAGTGCACACTGCTTGTCTGGTTTTAAGATGATGATGATGATTATTATTATTATTTATATATATTTATGGATGTTTGCCTCTATATAAATCTGAATATCAGGTGTACACCTGGTGCCCAGAGAGGCTAGAAGAGAAAGCCAAATCCCTTGTAACTCAACTGGAGTTACAGATTGTTGTGAGCTACCATGTAGGTACTGGGAATCAAACCCAGCTCCTTTGCAAGAACAGCCAGTTAGNGCTCTTAATTGCTAAGCCATATCTCCAGCCTTTGTGGGTTTTGGGGACTGAACTCAGGTCCTCATGTTTGAGTTGCAAGCACTTTACTGACTGAGCCATATTCCACCCACCCACCCACACCAATTTTAAAAANTGTTGGAATCTATGAGATCTTTGCAGACAATTCTCTCTTCTGGCCAAGACATATTTGAAGCACAGGATTCCCTGGATAGGAAACCAACCAATTCATTCAGTAAGTGTCAATCTGAGCAGTAATTACTTTCGTTTTGCTTCGCTGGAGATTGTGGAGGATACTTGTTTGAAGAGCATGACACTGCGTTAAGAGTGGTAATGAGGGGGTACAGTATATTCTACCTTTGATTTCATCCAGGTTAGAGTATTGAGGAACAGAAAGTCAGGCTGAAATTGTGCTTTGGAAATTGCCTTTCAAGATAGGAATATTGATAGTGATGGTTTGAAGTTTAGGAAACATCACTTAGAAAAAGAAATAAGGAGATGTTTATATTTGGTCTTTTCTCTACTGCCCTCTCTCAATATTTTTATGCTTTAGAGTATGATAATAATGTTTCCAAACTGAGTTATATAAAAATGACTTGTTATGTAAACTTTGAACATATCATGGCNTATGTNATATATAATTCTTAAATATGTCATGTCACATATCATGCAAAAACTCTAANCATATACACCTCATACATAATCAAAATTATTAGATGAATCATGCATGTATCACTGTGGTGGTGGTTTGAATGAAAATGGCCCACATAGGCCCATAGGGAGTGGCACTGTTAGGAGGTGAGACCTTGTTGGAGTAGCTGTGGCTTTGTTGGAGGAAGTGTGTCACTGGGGGTGGGCTTTGAGGTTTCAGAAGCTCAAGCCAGGCACAGTGTCACACTCTTTCTTCCTGCTGCCTGTGGATGCAGATGTAGAACTCTCAGCTCCTCTCCAGAACCATGTCTGCCTGCATGCTGCCAGGCTTCCCACCATGATGAGAATGGACTGAACCTCTGCACTGTAAGCCAGCCCCAGTTAAATGTTTTCCTTNATAAGATTTGCTCTTGGTCATTGTCTCTTTTCACAGCAGTAGAAACCCTAATGAAGACATTCACATAAAAATACAGGATACATAATGTTACCATGATGATATGGAGAAGGTAGCATGGTNTTGGGAGGCTGGGAGTCATGAAACTGACCATGAAGTTAGATATGCTACTCCACTGTTTTGTCTTTATTTGATTTCTCTTCAGTGTATAGCTCGACAAGATGGGAAGCTTCTGAACTTTTCCTCTGACACTCCAGCCCCAAATTTCATGAAAATGAAAGGAAGATGCTGTGGCTAAAGGACTGTAAGGAGGAAGAGACATGGAGGGCTCAGCCTTCCTCTTCCTCCCTTATGGAAGAAATCGGAGATGGCTCCATGATTTTCAGGATTCAGTGAAAAAAATAAACATTTGGCGTGCTTTTCTCAAAAAAAAAAGCAAGAAAATCACACTAAATATCCTAAAATATAAAACTTTTCCCTTTGGAACTATTCAATTACTTAATAAAATGCCATTGTGGTCCTGATACCTGGCAGCAGTAGCTAGCGTTTGTGTGACTTGTAAGGCAGTTTAGAGTCGGCAAAGTTCTCCAAACCTGAAAACAAGGTGAGTTGCAGGAAGTAATATTGTTGGTATCATAATTTTATGTAGTTCATACATAAAAATGCTCAATAATATTATACATTGATTAACTATTGATTTTTGTGGTTTGCTTTTTTGTACATTTATATAGCAGACCATAAAATTTATATTTTTAGCAACTTTATTTCATTTATTAATTTTTATTGATGTTTCAACTAGATATACTAAGGAGTTTGTATGATATTGAGTATTAATCAAACTCAATCACTCCTTTTCAACTTCTGCTTCCATACTCTTTCCCATTTCTCATAGTCATTATTCTACTTTTAGATCAACATTTTTTAGCTTCTATGTATGAGAGAACATGCTGTGCTTGTCTTTTTGTGTATCTGCTTATTTTGATTAATATAATCACATCTACATTCAGCAATCTTGTGGCAAATGGCAGGATTTTATTCTTTCTTCGGGTTTAAAAATGTTGCACTATATAACATGTGCGTATCATGTACACGTGCATCATGTTTTTTTTTTAGGGGGACACAGGAAATTTCTCTAGGTTAGCTTTGGTGGACACTGCAGCAAATGATACAACATTCAGACAGCTCTCTGGTTTTTATTTCCTTTGGAAATGGGATAGCTGGATGTGGGAAGTGGGACAGCTGGATGACACAGCAAATTTATTTTTAGTTCATTTGAGGAGCTCAAATGCTGTACTCCAAAAAGTTGTGTTAATTTACATCCCCACTAGTAGCACATTGAAGTTCTTTTTTCTCTCTATCTCCAACCAACATTGGGATAGCCATTGTTACTGGGATGGAATTCAATTTCATAGTGGATTTATTTACTTTTCCTTAGTGGCTAATGATACTGAGAAGCTATTTATATAGGTATTTTGCCTATTTTAAAATTGTATTACTTGGATTTTAAAAAAAGGTTTTTAAAATATTCTATTTCCTTATGTATCCTGGCTATTAACTCTATGTCCAATCACAGGCTGTTTCTTCACTTTGCTGTTATTGTCTTTGCTGTGCAGATGTTTTTATANTGATATATCTCATTTGCCATTTTTTTTTGCCTTTTTCTTGTGAATTGCACAGCCATTCAGAACATCATTGTGTTTAACAAGGTCTTGAAGTAGCAGCTCCATTTTTAATTTGTACATTGAAAGTAGCATCAACTGCAGNTGCAAGATCACAAACCNGTTTTGCTAATGTTATTTAAGATCTTTCTTGTTGGATGTGGTTCCTGTGGTCCCAGTTCTTAGGAGGTAGAGGCAAGAGGATCATGAGTTCCAGGAGAGTCTGGGGAGAGAGCAAGTTTCACTGGGTACAACTAAGAGCTGAGTGTTTTATAGTCTGTGATACTATTGAGGTAAATATCTGATAAGTTCTGGAAAAATATAATTTTTAATACACCTGTATCTGATTGCTCATAGATTTTTCTAGAAAACTATTTAATTCTCCAAATAAATTAGTTTTTGAAGTTAGACTTTAATTATAAATTTATGCAATGCTATTTCACTATTTTATCTCGTTTTCAGTTATACAAAAAAGTCANGATTTATATTTACTGAAAAAAATTGCTATGCATTCTATTACTGCCTTTGATTACAATGAAAAGTTAAGTTTAAAATTGTCTAATTCACTAACACTTGGTTTATTCAAAGCATTGAATGATAATAGAATTGTTTTTCATCAAATGTGGCAATTGTCAAATTTTTACTTTAAGCTTAGAGAAATTGGATTTTGATCTTTAAGGTTGAGTAGTTCTGTGCTAACTTTTAAATTATACTTTAATAATTTATGCTCATGCATGCACATGAGTACACATGCATGTGTCATGCCGTGTGTGTGTGTGTGTGTGTGTGTGTGTGTGTGTGTGTGTGTAGGTCAGAAAACAACTTGTAATAGTGCTCCCTCTCCTTCTACTGTGTGGGTCTTGGGAATCAAACTCAGGTCATCAGGCTTTGAGGCAAGTGCCCTAACCTGTTCTGTCATATTCCTGGCCCACAATGAACAGTCTTAAAAATTGGACATTCTTGAATGTACTGCTGAGTTATACTTAAGCAGCAGCATCTGTTGGGCTGCCACTGTCACTGTGACTGCTGCCATCACTACCACTGTTTTGTGCCTGAGCCTCTGGCCACACTACCCTCTTGCTCCCCTCCTGTTTTGGACTCTCCTAGCACTGGCCTGTCTGCAGGGCCAGCTGTTCTGTGTGTGCTGTTTGCCTGAGGCTATGCGGCAGATTGCTGTTGGACCACTTCAGCACATCCTACCCATCAAGGTATCACCTCTGCTAGTGTGTATGCCCCATTGAACCACTGAATCCAACTTAAAAAAACTCAAGTTCAAACAAGAAAAGGATAAGAATTTAAGGACATTTTCACCAGCTCATTAAAGAAAACTTGACAAACAATTTATAGATTTATGAAGATGACCCTAGATGGAACTGTCAGGACTGAGTGAAGGCACATGACTAAGCCATTTTGCTCATCAGTTCTCTCTTGTCTTTATCTTCTGTTGATGTGAAAACTCTGTTCTGGTTNGTTTACTGAAGANCTACTATTTAGAATATGGGTAAATGAGGATAAATCTTCAAGACCAAGAAAAAACAGTAAAAATACAAGTTAGGAGATTCTCTAGATGCAGAAGCCAAGGGAGAAGAAACTTTCAAAAAGGAAAGAGTAACCAATGGAACAAAGCGAGGGAAAGGGCTCAAGTTGTAGCAGGGCAGAAAACTCCCTATTGACTTCAGCGACAGAGAAAAGAGACCTTCTCAGATTTTAGTGATCTTANACATGAGTTCTTCCAATGAAGAACTGTACGCTGAGCAGAAATGAGTGGTTGGGTAAAGAACTCGCACAGTATCTCTCATGTCCNGGACAGAGGATCACTAGATACTATCTGTGAGGATTTTTNTTAATATGGCACAAACTACAGTTACCTGGGACGAGGGAACCCCTGTCAAAGAATTGCCTCCATCAAATTGGCCTGAGGGCATGTCTGTGGGGGGATTTTTCTTAATTGCTAGTGGATTGAAGAGGGTTCATTCCACTGTGGACGGTGCCATCCTTAGGGAGGTAGGCCCAGCCTGTATCAGAAAAGTAACTGAGCTTGCCAGAGGAAGCAAGCTAGTAAGCAGCTTTTCCTTATGGTTCCTGCTTNAGCTCCTTCTTGANTTCTGGCCCGACTTCCCTCAAAGATTGACTGTAATCATGATGGGTAAACCAAATAAATTCTTTCCTCTCTACCTTGATTTTGAAATATTTATTTTCTGAGCATTTCATACATAAATACTGCATTAATATAATTTCTACCTTCCAGCTCCTTCGGGGCCGATCTGCCTGCCTCTCAAATTTATGACCTCTTCTTTTTAAATGTTCATTGATACATATATGTATAGACAGATAATGTAAATAACTTGCTGAGTCCATTTAGTGTTGAGCATATGCATATGTATCAATAAAAATATCATATGTTNTGAGGACTGACCACTTGAAATTGGATAACTTACTAGGAGGCTTGTCCCTGGAGAAGACTGACTCTCCATCTCAGCAGTCATTGATTGCCTCTATCTCTTCACCTAGTGGTAGAGCATTGTGACATTTCCCCCCTTCATGTTGACATGTCAGCTGGTATTGCTATTCTACAGGTCTTCTTTGGTGGCCATATTGCTGATGGGACTTCAAGGATTCAGGTTCCCTGTCATAGATTGAAGGCACTATTTCCCAGCAGACATGCTGGTCTTCTGGCTCTTACANTTTTTCTACTGCCCTTTCTGTAATGTTTCCAGAACCTTATGTGTTGAGATTATGTTATAGACATATTAATTGTGTTTGGACACCCCAACTGAGTTAATTGTTCTCTGCCTCTGGCCAGTTGTGAATCTCTGTAGTCATCATCTATAGAAGAAAATTTGTCCGGTCCCACCTGGCTCCCATGGCTGCTTAGACCCAAGTAAACACACAGAGGCTTATATCATTTTTAAACTATGGCCATGACAGGCTTCTTGCTAGCTAGCTCTTACACTTTAAATTAACCCATTTTATAAATCTATGTTGCCACNTGTTTCACGTGGCTTTACCTCTGTGTCATTACATGTTTTCTCTAGATGGCAGAATGGCATCTGCCCAACTCTGCTTTCTTTCTCTCTTCCCTTAGTTCGAATGTCCTGCCTAACCTTATTCTGCCTCACCATTGGCCAAACAGCTTTATTTATCAACCAACCAGAGCAACACATTTTCAGAAAGCCATTCCCATCATTTCCCCTTTTCTTCTTTTAAAAGGAAGGTTTTAACTTTAACATAGTAAAATTACAGAAAACAAAACAGTTATCTAGCAAGAATTACAGTTACAATATCTATTTGTATTTGGCAAAATTAAAGAAAATATTGTATCTATCTTGTATTTGTGAGTCTAAAGTTTTATATCTAATTTATCTTTTATCACAACCAAGGAAAAATATAACTATCTAGTCTTCAACTACATCAAAGATCCCAGAAGGATATAATACTACCTAAGTAAACAGGAAGAGCATTGTAAGCAACTTTCAAAAATCTAGAATGATAGAGACATCTGGCTACCTGGACAGTCACTCAATGTTCTTCTGGCTACCTGGACAGTCACTCAATGTTCTTCTGCAAGGTTGGGGCATCCATTCGTCAGCCTACAGGCCTAGAGTCTCTCAGTCACTTCTCTCCGTGTTCTGTAGAATGTCTGCAGTCTCCTCATCAAAGCAGGAACCCGAAGGACCATCTTGTCTTGCAAAGTTCAGTGGTCACCTTCCTATGGGTCCTGTATGTCCAGTTTACATAACATTTTTTCAAGCAGTCCAGGCAAGAACAGCTTTTTGTCCAAATGGCTATTTTTGCCAAGAAATAAACTCCATATGGAGTGTCTTTGACGCCCATCTTTCTCTTTGAAGTAAATCGGTGTTGCCAGGAGCAGACGCGTCTCACTGTCCAGAAAGTTTTTAAAACATTTTAAATGCCATATTCTGTAGGCCTTTGAAGTGTTTGAAGATTATCTACCTAATTGAAATATATCTATGTGTATCTAGAAAACTTAACTAACATGACTATAAGTTTGCCTATCATAGAAGATAATTATTAATCTGTATTTTTAAATTACCCATTGTAATTTAAATGAGTTAAATAAACATAATACCTTAAACAGGAGTAAATATATATATATATTATATATATACATATACAGTATAACAGAATTAACTTTAAATTTGTATCAATAAATTAAAACCCATAACAATGTAAAACATTTTAAACAAGTTGCTTTTTAAAAGTAGATTTAACAATCCACCCTTTTATCCTATCATATCTATATCTTACATTTCTATATCCTATCCCCATTTCTTTCTTTCTTTTTTTAAGAAAGAGATTGACTATGACCAATAACAATTTTAACAATTTGTAATCAACAATCCAAACAAAGACAAACATCCATAGTCCATTTTTTGGGAATGTGGGCGTAGTTTCTCATACCACTTCCTGCTGGATGAGGGCGCTGGCAATCTTATGGGGATCCTGAGAAAATTTGACATACTGGTCAAGTCCCAGGAAGACCAGCTATAACCTTTGTTGATAGGTACCATCTTTTAAGGTTCAGGAGGTCTGGCTTGATCAAATCTGATTCATCTTAACCTGGAACAAATCCATAGCCTCTTGCTTCCTGTGGATACAAAAGCAGAGCCTCCTTTCCTAAGCAACATATTTTTAGTCATAAATTTTGAAATNNAGATATCTTTAAAATATATGTATTGATTTAACTCAGCAGCTTTTACAATCAAATNTCTCTCTGCAATTAAAAATTCCAAAGAACACAATCCAGATTTTCTGTGTAATATCCATTGTTACATGGCTTATTATATTATTTTTACTGTCTCTTTAAAGACTTTATTTTTGAAAACATTTTTTATATTACTGTATATATTATTTTTTTCTCTTTTAAGCCTACATACATTTTTGTACACAATGTAAACCATTTAGTCTTATTACATTTGAATCTGTGTTATTGTGAATCTATTGCTTTAAACTGCAGCGAGTAGGAGAGAAGCAGCAACCTTAGCTGTGACTCCACCCACCTCAGCTTTTCAATATGGTGANGGTACCTAGGAAAGTCATGCTTACTGGCCAACTCTGGGGTTTATGCTGCCATCAGGATAGTGTGCAGCTGGCCCGTAAACCGTTTTGTCTGTATGAGTGAAAATTAAATCCATCATGTAGTGTGCTGTGCAGCTTGCAGACATCACTGTGTACCNCAGCAGGTACTTGCAGGTACAAGCTTGTATGCCGCAAACCTACCATAGTGTAGCTCAAATTTGCACANCACAGCGTTTCTGTACCCTGGTGTCTCTATCTCTGCCCACACGAGACATGAAGTAGAAAGCCATTCTTAGCTCAGTTTTAGAATTTGTTTTTAATTAAAGTTCTCTCAAGTTTTATGTGGAAAGTCTTGCCACCATTTATGGGCGCCATTTGCAGAAGAAAATTTGTCCAGTCCNGCCCGGCTCCCACGGCCGCTTAGACCCAAGTAAACACACAGAGGCTTATATCATTTTTTAAACCATGGCCGTGGCAGCCTTCTCACTAGCTAGCTCTTACATTTTAAATTAACCCATTTTATAAATCTATGTTGCCACGTGTTTCACGTGGCTTTACCTGTGTGTCGTTACATGTTGTTCTCTAGATGGCAGAATGGCCTCTGCCTAGCTCTGCTTTCTTCTTCTCTCCCCCTAGTTCGAATGTCCCACCTAACCTTATTCTGCTTCACCATTGGCCAAACATCTTTATTTATCAGCCAATCAGAGCAACACATTTTCAGAAAGACATTCCCATCAATATCTACTGCAGAAAGAGCTTCTTCAATGAGAGGTGAGGGCTGTAATTCTCTGTGGACAGAANAAGTACTTAGAATGNAGTCAGAAATAATACTGGCATTAAAAAGCAGCAGTGGTTCACCTCTAGGGTCCCTTATCTCACCAGTCAGAGGATTCTGCTCTTCTTCCTCCTTGCTCCTGCTCATCCATGGTTGTCTTAGGGTTTCTTGCTGTGAAGAGACACCAAAACTATGACAACTCTTAAAAGGAAAGCATTTAAATGGCGTTGGCTTACAGGTTCAGAGGTTTAGTCCATTATTGTCATGGTAGGAAGCATGGCAGCATGCAGGCAGACATGGTGTTGGAGAAGGAGCTGAGAGTTCTACATCTGGATGGCTGGCAGCAGGAAGAGAGAGGAAGACATTGGGCCTGGATTGAGCATTAGAAATCTCAAAGCCCATCCCCAATGACACACTTCCTCCAACAAGGCCACACCTAATAGTGCCAGTCCCTGGTGACCAAGTATTCAAATCTATGAGCCTGTGGGGGGCATTCCTATTCACACCATCACACACAGCTTCCTGATACTTACTGATAATACCTTCCTCTAGGAATCTATTATGTTTGAGGCTGGTCCTGAACATGTGGTATGCTTATCGATTCCTTTCATTTTCTGATGAAGAAAAAGACATGGAGAGCCTGTGTATCTTGTTCACACTTGATCCTGGCTTGCTCGTCCTTCCACTACCGAAAGGCTGCCCCTTTCCTTGAGACACTTGTTCCCTTCTTGTGCCATGAAAGTAGAATCATCAGGGAAAATCAGTCTGCAGTGTGTAGCTGCCTCTCTGTTCAGCAGTCTCAGCTGTCCACATTAGGGACACCTCACATAGGATAAACCTCTAGTGTCATTTGCTAAACTCCCACTGACTTTGAACACAAATTTCNCTGTGTGCTTTTCTCAACAAAAGTTTAAGATATGGAAACGGTCNACCCAACCATCAAAACTACATTAGTCAGACCATCATAAAAGTACTCCCTCTTTTGGTCTCAGGGACAGTTTTCCTGTTGACAGTAATGAAGCATCACCCCAGTCTAAATTCCTGGCATCTTCCTGAAACGATTGCANCAGTTTTTGAACAGATCTCTGTTTCTCTTTGCTGCTAGCCATAGGAACTGGGTGTAATGTAAATGTAAGACAATCTTAAAAACCCAATGTGAAAACAGAGGAAACGCATAACTTGCAAAAAACTACTTGAATTAAAAGCCTCCCCCGAGACCCCCACCCAAGTAAGCCAGATAATGTCACTTCTCTCCCAGGTTTACTAAGAAGAAACAGCATCTCCATGATGCCTGTTAAGCTGAACTTATTTTCTCTTCTCTTCCCTTAGTGTTCTCTGTGCACAGTGCCTACTTCTCACTGTTCTCCAGTCCTTCCAGGAACAGTAAGCCTTGGCATTGACTTCCTTAGCAGCCCTGCTTACTCTATTTCATGACTCAGATCCCTCATCTGACTCCTTCAGGGTAGAGAGCTTTACTTGTTAATGCATCTCAAGTCCATTGGATGGTGTCTAGTACACACCAGGTGCTCAATAAATATTNTAAAAAAGAAATCTTCAACATTATTATTATTTTCCTAGGCANGTCTAGTTCTGTTCAGCGCCACTCCATTTTATTGTCTGAAACATTAGGAGCCTTTGGCTNGAACTTTCTACAAGAGTTATTTGAACTTTAACATTTTGTTNTATAACTTATACATCATACTATTNGCTGCATCATAGCATATGATTCTGTTATTTATGTAGTCGCTACCAACTGCAGAATATTTTCATGACTCTCCAAGAAAGCCCTTAGCAATCACTCCCTGTTTCCATCTTCCTCGAGCTCTGAACAACCATTGTTTGCTTTCTACTTCTATGGATTTGCCTGTTCTCAGCATTTTAGACAAATAGAATTATTCAGTGCAATAGGACTCCTCAGCATATTTTCAAAGCTCAGCCATGCTTGATATATAATTAATTCATTCTTTTTCATGACTGGGTTAATGTATATTATATGGTTATCCCACAGTTCGGTTATCTCCTCATTAATTTGTAGACATTCTGTTTGTTTTGTGCATTTTTTATTTGCTGTTATGAATCAATCATTCAATCACGTTNCTATGAGCAGTTTTTCTTTGAAAAACATCTCTTCAATTCCTTTAAGTATATATCTAGGAATTATTTAGTCATGAGGTAATTTGGTTAACTTTTGTCAGCCTTGTAAATTTTCTCAGAAATAGTTGTGGATGGTTCCCAATTTATGATTTTAAAAATTTCACAGTGTTGTGAAAGTGATGCATTAAGTGGAAGCTATGTTTTAAATTTTGATCTTTTCTTGGGTTAGCAATCTGCTGTACAATGTTATCTTATGCTGTTGGGCAGCCACAGTCCTCAGTTAATCAAGCAAGCATGACTGAGAACAACCCACACTCTATAATATTGNTAGTGCTTGGAGATACTGTGTGCTGTACCTTCACATCCCATTATGCTCATCCGTGTTTCTTACTTTGAGTGGGAAGGAAAAGAGGGAGGCAATTACTCTTGAGAAGAAACTCAAGATAATTGCCCACCATGAAGGCATCAAGCCAAGAGCAGCCATCACATGCTAATTAGCATTTTACAGTTCACAGTCTTCAGCAACCTAAAGTAAGCCTTCTTAAACTCTTACCTTTGATGACCCCCTTCCTGCCTAAGAAAGTTTTTTGTGACTNCAGGAATATAAAATANGTATGTCAATCAAGCATTTACTGATAATAAATAATAAAGAAATTTATTTAAACCAATATTTGGTGCACATATATTTTTGCCTTTTACTAAAGATGAAAGGAGATTTGTGTACTGATAGGATGGATGTGTTGGTTTATTTTTACAAAAAGAAATAAATCTTGGATAAATACTGTAGGACACAAGGCATATTCAACATTTTCCAGAGTTGACTGATATTTTGATTTCCTAACCATCATTGCTGAAAANACTGCTTTGCATACATATGTAGTTAGTGAAAAATGACAGAAGCATGTTTATGGCCATTTAAAATATGGTTGTGTGTTCTGTCTAATCCAAAGCCAAACTTCACTAAAGGATTTTTGATGAACCTCAAGTAAGCAACTTAAGCAGCATTTTTCTTTGTATAAAGTTATTCATAATTATTAATGCAAAGAAGCAATTGAGGTACTCTTCAACAAAGGAATAAATAAGCAAATAGTCATGGGTCTATATAATGTAGATCATCACTTAAGAAGGAAAACCNGAAGGCTATCAAAGTATGGAAAGANATGTAAGAACCACACTACATATCACCATGCAGGTGGCAGCAAGTCAGTGAAGGTCAGGCTTTGTATGACTCCAACTCTGGAACAGTCAGGAAATGACACAATTATGGAAACAGTAAAAACATCAAGTAGTATTTGCTGATGGCTGGGTCTGAGGGGAGTGAAGGATAGAGTGAAAAAGGGAGGAATCTTCTGGAACTTGAGATTTCCAGCAGTGAAATTACCTGATATTATATTATCATGATTTTATTATCATGCCACCATGTGTTTGTCAAGATCTATAAAATATTCAACAACAAGTGAACTCCACTACATCCTATGGAACGTAGTTAATAACAGTAAGCAATGATGGTTCATCAATTCTAAAAATACACCACAGTAATGCAAGATGTTAACAATACAGGGACTGTGGAGGAGTGGAGTGGGCAGTGAGANGTACTAGAGGAAACTCTGGTTTTCTTCTCAATTTCTCAAGCAGTGATGTTTTTAAAAATGTAACATTTTAACATAATACAATCTGAATATAAACTAGTTTGATACACACCAAAGAATGATAGGGGGATAATATCAAGTTTTTTTTTTCTATAATTTTACTGTTATTTTTTATAAGAGCAGAAAACTTGCTATGTATTGTAAAAGCATTCATGATACACAGTCATTTAGAATCTGGACTGTGCTGTTTTAGGNAGCATGCACGTCTTCATAGTGTGAGGATATGATGTTTGCAGAGTACTGTGCTCACCATGGCTCACCATGGCTGTACTGAAGTCCTGTGATACAACCTGGGTGAATGCTGCTGGAAATAGGAGATTGATCACACTTATACATTCGATTTTGAATTAAGTTACGATTGTGGCCATTTTTGTGACCCCTCCCCGTTCAGCCAACTTTTGTGACTGCACATGAATCCATATGGGATTACAACCCATAAACAGGAAGCTTTGCTTAAAGGATGAGAAGTGAGTCAGTGATGCAGTGAAATCATCTGTGCCAATTAATTCTACTGTCATCATAGAGAACAGATTTGGACCAATTGATGATCAGAAAAAAAACAATCCCTTGTCATGTGAATGCAAGGCCAGAGAGATAATGAATATTACTTATATGAATGATAACCCATGCTATGGCAAGAAGTTCTTTGAATGCACTGGAAGGACATACTCAGTATCTTACAGGAATGCTAATATCGATAGGTTCATAGATGGTTTCAATGCTTCAAATGGCAGCACACTTTCCACAATACAGCATTGTTGGTGAGGGAACAGGAGCTGTCATGGAAGGTGCTGAAGCGTTTAAGAAGGAGCTCATAGGATAACTGTACATGAGAAATACTTGCTAGAAGAAACTAATAACGAGGAACAAAAACCTTCTCCTCGGGGCATATGCTACAGCATTCATACATTCATCAATAGTTTGAGATGGTTTTAAATTTGAAGGCATTCAAAGACTATGTCATGCTGCTTTGGGGTCAAAATGTTACAAGGTTCAAATGAAAGCTTTTAATAATTTAGCACTTGGAGAGAACCAGACCTTTCAAGAAATGTGACATTTCCCTGTTCCCACTTTATTATTTCCATAACATGAAAGCTTAGATGATATCTAAATTCTTTGAAGATTGACTTTGAATTGTTTCCATCCACAAGCAAGANACTGTTGTGGGCAAAATGACACTCTTTGAGATTCTTCTGATTTTAGACAATGATTCGGGCTTCTACCGCATGTCAATCACCTGTGTACTCATATTAAGATGTGTATTCGTTTCTGGAAACAACCACATTCAGTCAAACAATGGTTCAAGGCCGAATAGTATNAGTTTGTTATCCAAAACATGCTGTGTAGGCCAAGTGTTTTGTGGGTTATTGAAATGGTCTGAGAGCTTTGGATAGGTTTATTCTAAATCCCACCCAAAATGTTACTGCAGAATTGGAAGAAACCACACAGAATTCACACATGAATGTCATTTGAGAGAAAGTTTTGAAGACATGTTCAGATGCTTTACCCAAGATTTTTAGAGCTGATAAAAATAATAAGACAGTAGTGATGAAGAAACAGCTTGAGTTGGGGATTCATGAAGAGGGTAGTCATGAATTTTCCCCTATAGTGGCTGAAGATCTTTCCAATGAGGAGATTATCAAAACCNGTGAAGAAAGAAGTAAAGAAGTGAGGCAGAGGATTGACAAAATGTGTCTGAGGCATTGAGGAAGTTCATTGTAATGAAAGTGGTGGTGGTATCTCCCGATATCAACAGTGGGGTATGGTTGCTGAAAGAAATGGATGCCAGTGATAGAGATTGTCGAGAGCT
>LZPO01088187.1:0-16775 GCA_001675575.1 Neotoma lepida | reverse complement strand
TTAAATTATTTAAAACACAAAAGTAAATGGAACCAGTATGAAGTCTACATAAAAGTTTCTCAAGTGGTATATGAATAATCACTTTATCTGGGTGTGAGTCTGAATAGTTATTTATTTTATGCATCCATATGATATTCGGAGTGCAGAGCAACGTTAAGGCACTTAACATTTTGGTCCTCTGATTAACAGCCTCTGAAGAGCATTAATCAGGAANAAAAGCTTTAGTTCTGAATTTGGTTATGAATAACGTATACCTCCAAGAAGATGCTGTCACATTAAAGATATTTTTAAAGTTCTTGTGTGTATTCTACAATTTAAAATTACTAAGAACCACTTTCAACCTATTAACCTTATATTTGATAATAGCTGAAAGTATAGTATTTATTCCTTTATAGGCCTATCTAAATGATGAAATATCTATTTTTAAGCATTAAAGAAACACACATTGAATATTTCTAATGTTAATCTAGAGTGTTTTTCCTACTTTGATATGAGCCCTAGCAGAAGCAATGATATGTCTAAGGAAATAAATGCATGCAGTAGTTCCTATGGCTTGCAGACAGCCATCGTTAAGCTAAATACTGTTCATTTTTACATAGCTTAGCAAAACTGATCGTGGAGTGTGATGATTTAGTGAGATTATCCTATTTACACAGAGAATTTCCAAGGAAGCCAGGAATTTGGGAAGATTCTATGAGACCATCCCAATAAAAGTTGTAAACCATCCTTTGCTCAAGTTCAGTGCCTGGGAAAGTGCAGAAGAGCAGGTCTGTCAAATTCCATCATGGACAGGAGACAGCCAAGAGGCCCTGCCACTTCCTGAGAGTTATTGGCAGTTAAAGGATGCTGCGAGTAGGGGGGTTGTTTTCTTCAGCAGTGTAGCTGATGGTAGGTTGCCCATGTCTTAGTAGATAACCTCCCATCTATGTTCATGCAAGTAACCTAGTTAAATTCAATGGGTGTGGGTCACACAAAGCAAAAGGTATGAAAATAGGACTGGAACTTGCTGGGAAGTAGATGGGTTCTATGGGAATGGGAGGGATAAGAGGGTAATAGAGAATAAATGTGATTAAAATTCATTATGTTTATGTATGAAGTTCAAAGAATAAAAATTTTAAAAACAGTAAGATTCATTGTGTGGTAATATATGTGAACCCCATGGCCCTGCAGCAGCAAGGGGCTGTGTCCATGTCCATGGACCATGTTACCACCAAAGGTCATGTGGAAGTCCCTGGTCTGGGCTGCTGCCTGAGGCCATGTTGATGTCCAAGGGCTGTGCAGAGCTGGCTCCATCTCTCACTAGCTGCAGCACTCGGGAGGGAGAGCCCCCACNCCCGTACCTTGCCTGGGCAGTACAGTAGAGTGGGCCTTGGCAGCATGGGCTCTGGAGTACTGGCTCTGAGAATATGAGCATAGGAGAGCCAGCCCCACTCTTTGCTGGCTGTAGCACTCAGGTGAGCTGGTCCCACCTTTTGCCAGGGCAGTGCTGGAAAGCTGGTCCTGGTGGTGCAGGCACAGAAGAACGGGTGGACTGACCAACTCAACTACCACCCAGGCCCAGATCCAGGGTTTTGAACTGGCCAACCCCAACATCTACCTCATCTAAGAATGGCTGGAGCATGTGAGGGGAAACTCTGCAGAACCAAAGCTGCAGGATCTCCATGACACAGGGCAACAAGAGGATATCCAAGAGGAGTCTCAGTGAGGATCCAGTATCAATAGTGCAGCAGAAGCCAGAGGCCTCAAATCAAACCTAGGACTCACTGCAATGAACATTAGTAAGCAAAACTGGGCAAAAGGGTGTACTGGGTGATGGACACACTACAGAGTCCATAGTGAGAGGTTTTTATTTTGTTTTGTTTCATTTTTATTTTTAACTTTTTAATATTTTTACTTTTTGTTTTATTTTGGGGGAAGGTTACAAGGGTGGAGGATGTATATGGAAGGATGGGGAGGGGAGTGGGATTGGGGTGCATGATGTAAAGTTCACAAAGAATCAATACAAAGTTAAAAAAAGATATGTGAACTCCTCCCCCAATTCTAGGAATTGACCCTAAGACCTCATGCTTGTTGGCCAGGCATGCTACCACTTAACTACATCCCCAGTGAAAACATGTAGATTCTTCATAGACAGTTTCCTAAGGCTTATAGTCAGTATTATTAGTAATAATAATAAGACCCCTCATGCTTCCCAGTTACCTCCAATTACTGCAGAGTCACTTCTGATTACATGTGTGAGAGGTTCTCTGTCATCCATCGTTCCAGAATGATCTACAGTTAAAGCACAAAAATGGACAGGGTGATGTACCTAGACAGCAGGAGGACATTCTAAAGAATTCATCAGTATTAACGCAGAACAAAATGATGGAGACGAACGTGAGAACCCTGTGATCTTCAATTTTAACAACGTCAACTGTAAATGAATGAGAAATTGAGACCCCAGGAAAGCATTGATGAAGAGATCTGAAGATTAAACAGAAGCCCTCTTGAGATCAACAAAATCAGGAAATTTTCCAAATCATGTGCATAAGTCCATTTGTGACAGAGGAGGGAGAGAGTCTTAAGTTACCTGCAAATGAATGTGTCCTTTCTCTAGACGTGGCATCGGTGCCAGCAGGAGCCACACAGCTGGACTCTGTTACATGCCCTGTCACAGTGACGGGGGCTGGGTGACTAGGGTGCAAAGCAGCCTTCAAAGGTGCCACATGGCTGAATTGCACTGCAGAGAGGCAGCCTGTGAAGCCATGGGCTGCAGCCAATGCTGTCTCCTGGTCAATATCACTGTACTCTACAAAGAAACATGGCAACATGATTAGGAGTGGCAAATATGAAAGACAGTGAAGCAGGCATGCAACACCTTGCATCTGTGAATAGAACAGCAAGACATGCCCAACTGCGAACTCCATCTTCTGTCTTTATTGAAAGAATTGGGTCTGTTAAGTCTTTCTGTAAATAGTGTTGAGACTTCGGGGTTAATGAAGAAAGTTTGCAAGCATGGCTTGTTAAGAACACTGTATTCTCTGCAGATGATTAAAACAGCCTTAACAATGGATGAAGCTATGAACCAATGAGGGGTCAAAAGATTTCATGTTTTTTCTTCCTCTAAGACAGGGTCTCATATAATCGAGGTTGGTCTCAACCTCCATATGCTACCAAGGATGACCTTGAAATTCTGATTTTCCTGCTCCTACCTCCCAAATGCTGGGACTACAGGAGTGTACCACCATGCCTGGTTTTATGTATTAATGAGTATCAAACCTAGGACTTTGTGCATTCTAGACAACTACCCTCCCAACTGCTATATCTTAGCCATTAACATTCTAGAATAGATCAAAGTATATTTATTGTGGACAATCAATATCAAGAGATGTGTCCTAGGTTTAGAGATTAGTTATGCTCAGCTTTTGAGATTCAAGCCAAGAAAATAACAGAAGCTGGAGGGAAAATTGGCCTCTGAAACTCCCCTATCAATTGCCCAACCTAACAAGGTCCTTCTGTTGAAAGCTTTCTGATGGCTCATGATTCCATCTGAACATTCCAGACTACTACCAGAAGGTTGTAGGGGCCAAACTCCAAAAGTATTTGGGTGTCTCCTTACAACCAGCACTAGGAACTTCATATCTCATTGTTTTCTGTCTCAATGATAGCCCGTTATNTAGAAATACATTTGTGACCACTATAGGTAGGCAACCTCTCCTCCCATGTTAAAATAAATCTATTATGTGGCAGAGATTAGTTCAAATGCCAAAATATTAATTCATAATTTAATAGCAAAGAATATAACACAGTTAGCAGTTGTTTTTACAAACATTAAATTGAAAAAAAGGGAATTTATTATATAGCTGCTTTTGTTTTGGTTTGGTGTGGTGTGGTTTGGTTTGGTTTAGTTTTTTGAGACAAGATCTTACATAGAGCAGGCTAGCCTAGAACACTATGTAACTGAGGGTGACCTCAAACTCCTGATACTCCAGCCCCAATTTCCCAGAGATGCCTGGAGTTACTTAAAAAATAATGTTCAAGCCCAGCTCTCCCTCAAAACAACAACAACAAAAGACATTGCCAGAGCTATGAGTACAATGAAGGAAAGACTGAACTATGAAGTGATTCATGAGCCAAAGGGGCATGTGATTTGGGGGTCCAACTGGTGTGAAGTCTAGAATATAATGTCAACAACCTCGTAACATCAATAACAATTCTGGGCCCAAGTGATCACAGTACCATCACATGTACCACACCCAGCTTTTACTGTAATGTTTTAAGATCAATATGCCTATGATGCCTATGATGCATTCATCCATCCAACAGTGTTATAAATTGCATCATTACCTTCCCTTACATTGCATGTGTGTGCATGAAGATGTGCATTTTTCTTTTAAGAATATAATGGACATTACATATTTGTTGGGTATATATGTGTGCAGCACACTGTTTTAAGAGATTTTCCTGTTATTATTTAAATTTTATGGCAGCCATAGGAATATTTTATTGCCNTCATACAGATGTGACACTTGGACCCAGAATTGTTATTGATGAGTTGTCTGGAGTTGCGAGGTTGTTGACATTATATTCTAGACTTCACACCAGTTGGACCCCAAAATCACAAGCCCCTTTGGCTCATGAATCACTTCATAGTTCAGTCTTTCCTTCATTGTACCCATAGCTCCAGCAATGTCTTTTGTTGTTGTTTTGAGGGAGATCTGAGCTTGAACATTATTTTTTAAGTAACTCCAGGCATCTCAATTCGGAACCTGTCATTTCTTGTAATAGCTAGGTTTCTGAAGAACATTTTCTTTTGGCTCCATTTTCATTCACATTTTATATCTAATGATAAAAAATAACATTGATGAAAGGTTTCCTATTATGAGACTCATTCTCTATAAAAAGAAGCCTGGAGATTAGGGACACGGCATCGCTTTTTGGTTATGGCCTTTAATCATTTCCAGAAGAGTTCATCATCTCATTCTTAATTAGCCATACTTAAAATCCTCTGTTCATTAACCTGGGAGACCTTAACAGTAGCGGTGAAAAGGCTCAACAGATCTAACTCTCTGAATAAGGACAGAAGCAAAAGGAATCCAGCTGCTATCCATGTACTGCTAGTGCAGTAACAGACTCAGGGGACAGGTATCTGGGCCCGAATANTCTGCCTCAGGAGGCTGTGACCTGATTCCGCAGCTCTCCTCCCTAGATAAGGATAGCACTGAAGATTTATCACTTTGTGGCTCACACAGAAGATCATGCATTCCAGAAATATTTTGCTGACTCTTGCGATGGTTCGTCAAGTTGACATAACTTAAGAATCACCTGTGAAGAGAGTCTGGATGAGGGATTATCTAGATCAAGTTAATCTAGGCACATGTCCATGGGGGATTGTCTTAATTAAGGTGATTGGTGTGGGAAGACCCAGCCTACTGTGAGGAGCACCACTTGCTAAGCATAGGTAGTGATCTGTTTAAGAGTGGAGAGATTGTAATGATCACAGGAAAGCAAACGGCTGAGCATGCNTGCATTTATTGTCTCTCTGCTCTTGACTGTGGATGTGATATGCCTAGCTGGTTCAAGATCCTGCCTTGCCTTCACCATGACTGGAATGGAAAGCCGAAAGGAACTCCTCAACACATGATGTTGGGCTGTTTCACCCCCACAGAAACAAAAGTCCTTCAGTCCATCATCATTCCAGTCACACTGACAAATGTACAAGCCCTCCATACCCATGGATTCCACATCCACACATTGAAGCACCCATAGACCCAAAATATCTTTCAAAAATGTTATCCAATACCAAATGGTCTGTCTTGAAAACATACATGCAACTAACATTATACAGATCAACCAGACTGTATTTATATACATGTATGAATGTTAGTAATTAGTAAAAAAGACGCCTTGAATTTGAAAGAGAGATAGGAGGTTACATAGGAAGATTTGGAGGGAGATAAGAGAAGGGTGAAATATAATTATAATCTCAAAAATAAAAAGAAGTACAAAATCATAAAAAGAAAATCAATTTAAATATTCACTATTGAGGAATGCCAACTTTAACAAGAATTCTAAAGAATTCTAAAGGTACAATTACATTTCAAATTATATGTACATTTTTGTCATTCTCCCACTGGGGGAAAAATGCCTAAGCTGAGTACAGAACACATTTTCCTTGTTTACTAAACAACAGAGTATAATGACTAGTATAATTAATTCCTTTGTGTTTGGCATTAGGAATAACCTAGGCNTGACTGTAATTATCTGGGAGACATACAAAGGCTACATATTTAAGAGGCTAAAATTTAAGAATTTTTTTATTCATTTTACATATCAACCACAGATCCCCCTCTCATCCCTTCTCCCACTCCCCCTCAGTCCCGCCTCCCCATCAGCTCACCTTCCATGCCCTCCTCCGAAAGGGTAAGGCCTCCCATGGGCTACATATTAATACCCTCACATTTTATGAGTAACTGGAGCACCTACAGACTTGCATATGTACAGGATTCCTAGAACAAATTCCTAGAAAAATTCCGTGTTTAGAAGGCAACTATAAGTTCAGACCTACAGATATTTATAGAAAAGGACACCACTTTTATTTTAGGAACATTTTATAACTTTCACGATCTCTACAAATGCATATATGTTAANAGCAATACTTTTCAAATTTTCTACAATAGTTACACATTGAGTAAAAGTTCTGTAGGCATTTAAAATATTCTTAAGTTTTTGAGCCAAAATATAGAGTCAAGACTTATTTCCCTCATGAAAAATATCCAATATGAGGTACAGCCTGAAAACTTCAAGTTTACAAAGTGAAAACATTTTACCCATCCATGAAATTACTGTACAAAAACTTACATCTATTAAACTTAAAATGGGCGGTTAATCCATTGCTGTTTATTGTTCACAGATGTAAGAAGGCAGGAAACAAGTCCCCTGCTGTTCAGTCACCTTACATTTTAGTGAGAGGACAGATAATAAACATAGAAATAAAAGCCAGAGATGTTTTTGCACAGGAAGTAACCTGGACACTGCACTGAATGCATGTGGAATAGGGATTGGTCTTTTGGATTGGGTTATTTTTTGTGCTTACTGTAGAAATGACTCTTTCTATGCTGCTGTTTCTCCCTTAATGTGTGGAGATCACTACTGCACCTCCCTGCGCTCTTGCTTCTTTTCAATGTATCTGATACTCTCGTGAGTCCATCTTTTGCTCTTTGTGNATTATTTTCTTTCACTATTCTCCAGAGAGCATAGTAAATTCTTTATTTTTGAAAAAAGATTTATTTTTTATTATTTTTAATTATGTGCAAGTGTGTGTGTCTGCCTGTGGATATGTGAACATGAGTGCAGGTACCTGAGGAGAACAAAGAGGTCATATTCCCTGGATACTGAGTTACAGAGGGCTGTGAGCTGTCCGGTGTGGCTGCTGGGAACTGAACTCAGGTCCTCTGAAAGAGCAGCAACTTCTCTTAACCACTGAGCCATTTTTCCAGCTCCTTACAGTAAACCCTTTCAATATGCACAGCTTTTACTTAGCTTGGGAATTTCCACAGATTTCACATTACTGTTGTTTGGACTGCTCCCTTTTGATCACTCTGGGATGTCACTAATTCATCCTGGGTCTCCTGTGCATCTCCTCCAAGTCTATTTTACTTTCTCATCTTTTCCATCGCTCATAACTTATTTCTGCGTGGGTCAAACACCTTTCATTTACTTCATCTTCTAGGAAATGAATTCAAGCGTCAATATAGATCAATCTTTCCACTTTAATTTCCGGTTTGTTCTTCTAGCTCTTTGTTTGGTTTCGCTTTGCTTTACTAGAATCTACTTAAATTACTTGTACTGGGTTTTATCCAGGTTGTCTGTTTCCTTGAATAGCTTAATTTATGTAGAGAATCTCGCTGGTTGTTTTGTTTCTCTGTTTTCCTTGATGTTGAATGATTAATTGTGATCTGTCAGCTTGAGAGGATTGAGNGGAGCCCAGCAGATTAGTTAAACACAACCATAGGTGCTCCTGGGAGGGTGTTTCCTGAAGGCATTAACCAATGGGAAAAGGGAAAAGANGTATTTAGCGTAGAGCAAGAAGCCTAACACCCAGTTTTGTTCTCCAACTGCTGGCTATTGCTCAGTTACTTCCTGCCTCAGATGTTTGAAACTCAGAGACAGTTGACCACACAGGAGTTTATGTCTGCTCAGTCTGTAGTGTCACCTTGAACTCAGTTGTTGGAGGAAACCTCTTTTTAACATCATCAGAATGGAAATGTCCCAAATATAAGGTCATCTTTGTGCACTGAGTAACAAAGAAAACATGCAAACTGGTGTATCCTGGTGCTGGTCTTTTCACACGTAGTCTAGGGGCCTTGGTTAAGTCAACATTCCCCAGGATCTGTAAAATTCACACACTCTACGTGAAATCTCTCCAGGATAGCATAAAAACACTCTAGCACTTAGATAAAGAATCCCAGGATTGCTTCCTCACTGGCATCCTCCAAACACAGCCTTCCTGCTCAGCTAGACCAACGACTCCTTGTTTCAGAACCATTAATGGATGAGACAGCATTAAAATTAGGAGTGGGAAGAAACTTTGCAGGACTTACATTCGTCTTCTCAGAATTCAGTCTAGTATGAGACAACGTGAATAGTGTAGACTGGAGTTTCTCATAAGCAACCCAGGCCTTAGGAAAAAACCTCAGCATCCTCTGTGTTCCAACAAGTATGCAAACATTGTCAATGAGCAAAATATATTTCTTTCCCATTATCTGATTCCTACAATGCCAACCCAGTGTCAAGGGCCAGATAAGCGAGGGTAGAGGAGGGAATTGAGAACAAATCTCTCCAGCTCTTGTTTCTGGTTATAAAAATCCTCAACTGACTCAAGACTTTTGGGCAGTCTTACCTATTAAAAAAATAAGTCTCAATTGTATACGCCAACAAAGGGAATAACTTCTGCTTGTGTGAAGAAGAAATCATTTAACAAACAGCCTACAAGAAAAATTGAGTTCCCGGAAATTAGGATTTGATGGAGTGCCTTTTTATTACAGAGAAAGGAGTGTTTCTAGGAAGATATGGCAGTCAGTGTAGGAACAATGACATGGAGTGATTTATAAAATTTCTCATGGTTCTCATAACCTACCCCCAAATTAAAAGTCTAAGAACTCAAATGAGAATAAACGCAAGTAGTTTATAATGTCTTCGGTAGAAAAGGGGCCAACTTCAGAGAGGATTTCAATAACTTTCATATGTAAGATAAAGATAAGGAAGGATTGCCAGAAAACAGTGTCATGAATCACAGAAGCAGCCAAGGCTGGAACAAGCAGATGCTTTGCCTCTGCATATATTTAAACTGAATAAAAACAGGTGTGGATGTAAAAGCAAACAGGAAAGCAGACACCAAGAGCTAGGTGGGCAATGAAGCTAAATCTCAAAGGCACCCACAAATCCACTGCTCTCAGATGCGAACTCAATACCCTCATCCACACAAAAGTTCCTGCAGAAGAACCTGTCTCAACTTCAGTGCTATTAGACAGATTTACAAAACCAGCATCTTTGAGAAATCGAATTCTGATTGGAGANATGAATCAGTGGTTAAGAGCACTTGTTGCCAGCACCCATGTCAGGCAACTCACAGCCACCNGTAACTACACCTCCAGAGATTTGACCCTCCTCTTTTGGCCTTTGTGTGCACATGCACTCAAACACATAAACCTATAAACCTACGCACATATACACATATTTAAAACTAAAATAGCCTGTTTGTCTAAAAATAAAAGCAACCTTTCTAAAAAATTTAAATAGACCTCCTTGGCTTTGCAGGAGGTTTTACACCTAGTATATCTTCGAGATGAACATTTCAATCTTCCTAAACTTTCTTTGGGGAAACTGAATAGACATTCTCAGACCACAAATTTTTTTGACCCAATCTAAATGTCACTGAATAAATCCAAGTGTATTTCCTCATGTACAGGCTCAGAAGAGATCGATGATCCTGTGGATTGTCACCTGTAAAAATACTGAAGTGGCTGCTGAATTGAGTGAAAACAATCTTCCTGTTTTTCAAATCTTTTCTAACATGGAAAGAAACCCATGAGCAGGACTCAGAACTCAACCATAAAATGTATTTTGGATACAAAGGGTGAAGTTAGCACAGCCTAATGAACACAGACCCATAAACCGGGTGCATATCATACAACCTGGCTTCTCACTGTCATCCTGAAGTACNAAAAGATTCTTGTCATCAATTTTTTATATGATTACATATTTGACATAAAACCAACAAAGAACAACTATTAACTTCATTCAGTCTTTGAACAGTGATTTTCTGGAGTTTTTACAATGAGTTAAATTATATCGTTATTCAAAGCAAAGGGCATATTTTCCTATGAGAGATTTTATGCAACTTTAATATTATGTAATTATCTTAATTAGGAGATATTTTTAATGTGGTATAATTGAAACCCAATAAAAGCTTAATGAATTATCAAAACAATTTATACCTACATGTTTCTTTGATTAATTACATCTCAGAGAAATCTTATTATAAAGTCATCTCACAAATATTTAACTTAAAGAATTTATTGACAAATAATTCACCATTTAGAAAGAAAATTTTAATTATGCATATACATGTGTCTGTGTGTAGTTATGTGTACCTGAGTGTAGTGACCATGGGGGCCAGAAGAGGGTGCTGTATCTCCAGATGTAGGTGCTGGAAACCAAACTTGAGTTCTCTGGAAGAACAGTATACACTCTTAANCACTGGAACATTTCTCCATTCTCATTAACATTAGAGCTTATGAAAGTTATAAACAAACATGCTTAAGAAAATGGTATGTGTGCTTCTCATAAGGAAGATGAGACTGAGGAGTCAATTTCTCTTCCTCCTTCAGGATCCAGTCTTAGAAATGAATCTGAACTGTAACAACAATCTTTTGACTTCCATCAATGTTAACAAACCTGACTTTCAGGTACAATGCAGGAGTAAGTAATTTTTGGTAACAATGTTAAATTATGCTTTGAAGACAAGGACCCATCACTATTGCTCCATTATATTTAATAGGCAACACTGATAGAATGTAAATGCCATTGCCAATGTTCTAATTACTATTAGAGATTATTATCAGATGAAACATTCAGTATCTCCTACGTATGGCTGTGCCCTCTCTCAACCTCAACAGTTCTTATCCACACTCTGCACTCTGGCCAATACCCCTGCTCTCTTTCTCCTAACCACACTTGTTCCTTAATAACCTCCCCATCCTAGCTTTGTTTGGTTATGTATTCCCGATATAGGCACACTGAAGCATGTCCACAATTAAATGATGCCTCTTTCCTTTTTACTGTAGAATTGTTTTGTCTTATTGGTTTTAGTCAGGTTTCTAGATTCAGCATCTGATATTACATGATTTTTGGATCAATGATTTTCACTACTGTGGTTGGTATTTTTTGAAGTGTAAGCAGAATTCTGTTTTATGATGCTTGACAACCAAATGATAGCACTGAGTGAGACAACTCACTCGAAGAAGTGTGCTTGCCCATCCCACAGGAACCACTTACCCATGATTATATGCTCTGACAAAAAGCCCAAATTTCCATCTTATCATTTGTTCTATAATTACAATCAGGAAATATGTTTCTATTGGCATCATGACTATCNCTTGGGTATTGTGGCATGAAGCTTCTGAGCTCTATTCACATAATGGGGTTAGGAAAAATGGTGTTTACAAGTGTCCAACAATAGCCAGTTCTAAACGACATGAAAGACCCACTGTAACTCACCACCATCTTTACAAGGGCATAGCCCTGAAGTCAGTCAGCCACATTTTAAGTATGATCTTTTTTTAGTCAAAAGGTTGTAGAACTGATGAATTTTCAAAACTAATTTTTGGTCTTTGTATCTCTCTTATTCTAACTTGTACTTCCTTTTTCAATTTGATTTTAAAATAACTGGTCATTATGTTGAGAGTCACCACACAGCATATTAACAAAGTCAGTGTTCTTGGGTTATCTAGGTCACTGCTCTTTTTAACTTCTGCCTGGTGAAGTTGAAGTAAGGTTTTTCATAAAGGAGTCCTATAAATCGGATCTTGCTCTTAAACATCTTCTGTCAACGTTGGATAGACTCACTTTTCCTTGCTGACCAAACTGTATTTATATCTGGCCAAATCTGCCTGGAAGTGGTTTAGGTGTACTTCTTGGCTCTGTAGCCCCAGAAGAAAGACAGCTGTGAGACACCATACCACACATACATAAGCTATTCCTCAGAATAAGTTGAATAGGCATCCAATTCTCATTTCAATAAACATCTAACATATACAGTTATCCAGGCATATCTCTCAAATCTTAGCTTTACAGGGGTTGATGGATATGAAGTGTAAATGTAACATGATCTATTGAAATGGACTTATCTGAAGTGAGTTGCTTCCATAAAACCTTAATCCCCCTGCCAGATTTCAACTCTACTATTATTGCTAGAGTTATTGAGCCTTTCTATGTTTTAAGTGTAATAGGGAGTTAGAAATAGTTACCAGTGTGAACCAATGGTTCTTTGAATTACCTCGGTGTCTGTTGTTATATCTTCCTTTTCATTTCTGGTTTTGGTAATTTGGATATTCTCTCTCTGCCTTTTAGCTTGGATAAGGGTTTGTCTATCTTGCTGGTTTTCTCCAAGAACCAACTCTTTGTGTCATTGATTCATTGTATTGCTCTCTTTGTTTCTATTTGACTGATTTCAGCCTTCATCAATTTCCTGTCTTTCTACTCCTCTTGGATGCGTTTGTTTCTCTTTGTTCTAGAGCTTTCAGGTGCTCTGTTACAGAGGCTGCACTGCCAACCACAGAGCTTGCCTGGGACTGACCTGGGCCCTCTGATATTACATGATTTTTGGATCAATGATTTTCACTACTGTGGTTGGTATTTTTTGAAGTGTAAGCAGATTTCTGTTTTATGATGCTTGACAACCAAATGTTTAGCATCATACTAAACATTTATGTATGATGTCTGGACAGGTGACAGTTATGTAGCTGGGTCTTCTTGTGGAGCTCTTAACAGTGGGAGCAGGGGCCTGTCTCTGACTCTGTTACCTGCTTTTAGGCCCCTTTCCTCCTACTGGGTTGCCTTGCACAGCNTTAATAGGAGAGAAGGTGCCTAGTCTTATGCAATTTGATATGCCACGGCTGGCTCATATACATGGAAGGACTGCACTTTTCTGAAGAGAAAGGAGGAGGAGTGGATGTGGGGGGAAGTGGAGGTTGGTGGAGGGACTAGGAGGAGAAGAGGGAGGGGAAACTGTGACCGGGCTGGGAATTATTAATTAATTGAAAAAGAAATGGTTACCAGATCATCCCTGCCACAGCTAGATACAATTTTCTAAAGTTTTCCTACCTTGCTCAACATCTGCTAGTAATATTTAAGAATGACAGTATTCCAAAATTATCATTTCTTCCTAATTTTAAAAGACTATTAAAGAATCTCAAGAAAATAATAGTAATTTCTGTATTTCTGTGCTTTTATCTGTCAAAGCAGTAAATTCTCATAGTTTAAGTTTTGGCATGAAATTGTAGACAAACTATAAAAATAAACACAGGTCAATTTTATATGTTGCCTCTTACAAGAAATATGCAGAATTAGTTTTTTAATAAGAATTTGGTATATTTTAATTTGGGAGGCAATGGGCCCATTTTATGTAGAGTACTACTAGGGTACATTTTACTCAAGTAAATACACAAGAACATTCTGCAATTACTGCAAATACCTACGTATAGGCTCTATAAAGACATATGTGATAGTTACGTCATTGACCACAGTTCCTTATACNTGGCAGATAATCACAAACCATGTGCTGAATTAATATAGGAATCAATGAGACAAATGGGCTAACAAAATTGAAAAGCATATTTAATAAATACACGACTGTGAAATGTGCCCTAGGGATCTTCAGCTAGAGGACCCCAACTGCCAGGCTTTTCAGTCTACCTCATGCTCAATACCATGTGATGCTTCTCCTGGACTNCTGGCCAAGGGCAGGAAACAACAGGCATTCTAATTCTTCACAATAATGGGACTCCTCTGATTTGACTCAGGAGTTCCCAGAAGATTTTGGTGGATCTTTCTTAGATTATACAGTGGTATAACAGACTTTTATGTCAATCCCAGTCTCTCCACCTGTAAAGATAGCTCCCTGACTCAGCTAACTCCCTTCCCTCTGTGTTATCTCTCACAGTATTCCCTTAATAAAATTCTCCCAGTGTTTATTCTTTTCTTGCTAACTATTTCCCAAAAGGCCTGTACTAACACAACACATAACTTTAAAAGTGAGCAACATTCTGGAAAATTAATATCTTCATTATTCAACCACTTTGTCAATCTGTTTTGTGATAATGTAATATATTACACTAGAATATACTAATATACTCTGTAACATTTTATAATGAATTCATATGCCACACAAAGTTTGACTAGAAGTTATTAATTGCCTTTGAATTACAAATGATTATTCCTCCATCTAGATCCATACCTTAGGTACATGCTAAATAAATTATCACTTATACTTCAGGGAGAATGAAATGATTTAGATTATGAAGTTCATTGCTCAGTTTGGATTTTAATCATANGTTTTCATCATGAATGATATACATTTGAATAATGCGCAATTTGAATAAAAACATTAACATCATTAATTCCATCTGAACCTTCTACATTCACCTTAAAAGGGAAACAAATGTCATTCCATAATTTTGTTAAAACAATTCTCCTCACAGGATGCATCTCAATGTCCTAATTATTCTATAATATATTTAACATATATCTACTTTCAATAATATTTTATCAGAAAACCGTGGCATTAAATTTGAAGACAAAATATGATATCAATATTGTCCATTACTTAGAATTGTGATCACATATGTTATGCATCTTATATATATATATATGCCTCATTTCATAACCTGATAGACACAAAAGCTCTTGAGATTGGGAGCTGTTTTATTCATTTGATTATTTTTTATTACTTTATACTATTGTTTGTGATATATCATGCACAAAAAACCTTCTTAATCTATCTTCTTGACATCAAGAATGTGATATTGGCTTATGCTCCCCCTCATTGTCAGAATACAGTCTAATAATAATACAGTCTGAAACATGGGCATGCTTTTTTGCTATCAGATGTAGATTTTTAGTTCTGTGAATAATGTTACCTATGTGCACCTAGGCTTTGTGGAAGACTTCTCTGAGTCTGATAATCAACCAAGAGGTTTTCACGAGACTGTCCTCAGCTCAGGGTGGGGCTCCACCTTGAGCTGAGGACCTTCCCTTGTGCCTCATCCTGGATTTTTCCAGGGCTTTCATTCCTCCCCATCCATATGCCCCATGACACAAGGTCAGAGAAGAAATTAGCCTCACAGCTAAATCAGCTTGCGCTGTATTGTTCTTATGGTTTTGTTGTGGCTGCTATTTACAGTTGTTGAGCTGTCCTTACAATAAAGTTATAAACTTTAACTTCAGTTTTATTTAAAATTGAATTTAAAAATAAATTTTTATTAACTTGTCTCATTTACATATTTATGGAGTTTGGGGTGATATTTCAATACATGGATACAGTAAGTTTTGCTCAAATCAAGGGTATAGTATAGTATTTCCATTTTATTATCATTTCTTTACACTTGGAGCCTGTAAGCTCCTCTCTTCCCGTTCTTCATGGAATAAATAATAGGTTATTGTGAACTGTAGACACCCCACTGTGCTGTGGAACACTGAACATACCCCTTCCATCTTGCTGCATTTTATCGTCTCTCCTTTCTTCACCCTTCCCAACTTCTAGTAATCTTTATTTTGCATTCAGATTGACTCTTTTGAGCATCCTCATNCAAGGGTTGCCCTACAGCATTTGCCTTTCTGTGTCTGGCTAACTTCCTTTAACATAATGACCTCTAGTTCTATCTATTTTGCCACAAATGACAGGATTTCATTCTTTCTCAAATTCCCTTTGGCTTCCTATGTGGTGCTGTTGTTATAAATGGAATAAAACACTGTTGTTATGAAAAGAAATGATCTGAACAACACCTTCTTTATGCATCCGAACCTAAATCACCAATTCACGGAGGTCAACACACTCACCCCTACACCTGCCTGAAATGATAGACACATTTCCCTGAAGTAGGCATAAAGATTTCTCAATGTCAAGTTGGAAAATATATATTCTGTTTTTAAATGACAGCCTAACTAGTGTTTTGTTTTTCTTTTCTTTTTGCTTGCCCCCTCATTGGAATGAGTTTATTGAAAAAGAATTCATAATTCACATTGAATTTTGGAAGGCCAAAGAAATGGAAGGGAGTGGTTAATGGGAATTGTGCTGCATGGTGTTCAATATTTTGTAAGGTGCATCTGCAAGAATACCAGGTAGTGTTTTGACCTTGAAGACAGATTTCACATGATTTTGTTTACTCTTAAGTTGAAAAGTTTTAACATATAAATTAGTCTTTCTCACTGCATTTAAGGATTGTTAGTAAATATTTCAGTATCTCCATACCTTGATNAATTTAAANATGAATTTAAATATGTCTTTAAATCTGGATGGTGACAAATAATAAAACTGACAATATTGGCTTCAAAGAGTAATGTCCTTAGGTAAGCAAGACTGTTAAGCTCTTCTATATTAACTGTAAGTCTGTACTAGCTTAATATGATGTGTTATGAAAGACATTGTAATTAAAGCCTGATGAGGACATCTTAGGAAATTCTCACATTCCTTGTTATCTGTACTAGTTTCCAGAGTGGGCATAGAAATTGTCCTG
>LZPO01088186.1:14896-33526 GCA_001675575.1 Neotoma lepida | reverse complement strand
CTAGTTAAAGCATGTGAGGTCACATGGGTGTGACTAACACAGCAGGCTAACAATCTGCCTTAGCAATGAATAGCATTTGTATCTACTCTATCTTAGGTGATTTAGAGATAAAATCTATAATGGTGGTCAAGGCATGACAGCACAGGAAGGAAACTGGTTGATTAATTTCAACCACAACACAGTAGACATAAAGAACAGGAAATGAGTTGAGAGTATAGAGACTCATATAATACCCACAATGAGGAATTTTATCCAGAATGGCTCCTCCTAATGGAGGATTTTACAAATAACTGGAAGTAAGTCACCAGGAGAGACACATCTTCAAATATATCATCCTATCTGGGATGTTTTTNATTCAATCAACTACATTCTGACCCAGGTCACTATAGGCTTAAGGTGATCCATGAAGAAAATGCTTTTAGTCAGTTCAATGATCCTCAATTGTATGCAACAGCCCCTACACTGTTCAAATGTCTAAAGTCTCCTCTGACACTCAAGACAATCTCTTCACAGTGACATCTTGTAAAACCAGAAAAAAAGTTACATCTTTCCAACATACAATGGCCCAGAATACCATTCACATTCCAAGAGAGAGAAATAGAGACACAATGAGAGAAAATTGGACCAAGGCAAGACTGAAGGACATTGGGACAAACATTAGATCTTGTAGATCTGTCTCAGATGCATGCAGCTTCAGTTTCAAAGTTCTTAAATGGCCCTATCCCTGCAACTTCCCATACATCTCTCTCTTTGGTTACTTTCACTCCTGTGGGAGCCCATTTTCAGGTTCCTTGTGGCTTTACCAGCAGGTCTCCATAGAGAGGATAATTGGACCATGGTCCTGAGTGCAGGTGTCTGAGATGGTCTGCATGTTGCTGCGCTGAGGGGAGGTCTTTTGTTCTACCTCTTAGCTTTCCTATGAATACCCTGGGGCCAAGACAATCAGGGCCGGTGAAATAGGTTCCAGGCCCTCTTGAGGACATCCTGTATTTCTATCTTTTCTCCACAATCTAAAAATCCTTCTATCTAATATTTCCTGCTACTCTCACTCAAGAAAACTCTGGGGAACTGTGGGGTTTATGGGTAGCCGCCCCAAAGAATGGTGCCATGAACAGGGACTGAAGAATAATAGTATAAGGACATAGAACAGGGACTGAAGAATAATAGTACAGGGACATAAAGTCAAAAGATACAGGAAATGATATTAAGATTTATGGAGTTTTTGACGAAGGTGTGAGCTAGCCCCTGCCTGTGGAATAAAAGGAAAGGGACATGTCCAGTGTTGAAATGGATCCTATGTATTAAATAGGGCAGGGGGTTTTATCCTCAAGAGAAAAGTAAAATGAACAGAAATGATGTCCGAGGCTGCAGCGCAAAAATCTCCTCTATAAAAATTTCTGTCTTCTATCCCTCTCTCAATTTCTATCTGTGGAAAATAAGTATAAGATATAGTATAGTAATGTAGTATAGGAAAAACTTAGATGTGTAAGGTCGTGTAGAAAAAAATTTACTTAAGTGAGGCAACTAGACAGAAACTCTTCAATTTTCTAAATATGAGGGCTATGTACACAAACTGGGGGAAAAATCTATCATCTTTGAGCTTTATGGGCAGAAAGAAGCTCTTCTTTGAGGTTATCAGGCAAGAAAAAAAATTCCTATGGAAGCTTTTGTGTCTAGGGAAAGCTAAAATGCTAATTCCAAGTGGCAGGAGAAAGTAATTTCTCCCTGAGGCAAAACTATGGGGGATAAAAAGCCAAAAAGTTCGGAAGTTTTGGGAAAACCTGGTCTTTCTCTTTTCTGGGAATGAGCTTGGTAATCTTTCTCTCTTGGAAAAAGAACTTCGTAAAATCTCTTGAAAAAGCTTAATTTCTCTCTCTCTCTCTCTCAAAAAAAGCTCTCTTCAAAAACTTAATCTATCTAAAAAGCCTTTCAGTATTTTCTGAGTTTTCTGTAAAGTGCAAAAATTAGAATCACCTGGAGATATTAGTATGGGAAAATCATCTATAATTAGCTCTAAGGAAAAACCTCTTTCATTGAGGCTAGAAAAATCCTCCCTGCAATGAGGGAGGTTGAGTTTTAAAAACCTCTCTTCTAAGCTTTGTCTCTTCAAGCTAGTAAAAAACAGCCAGAAGTTCCCTGTGGTTAGTCCTAGCTAGAGAAAGTGCAGCAAAAACCTGAAGCAAGAGACAATTTTCCCAAGGTGAAGCTGCAACAGAGGCATACAGTACCTGGGAAAGGGCTACTGACACGAGAAAAAGCAAAAAAAGCCTGAACCTTTCAGCTGAAGCTGAACTGAGGCATCAAGAGCTTTGTTTCTGAGTGAGCACATATTAGAATGAAAAGGTGCTCCTAATTGCTCTAACAATCCCCTGAAGCAATGAGCTGAAACTGTTAAGCATTGTTTCCTCGCTTCTGACCAACAACCGAGAAGCTGCTAGCCAGAATTCTCCTACAGCTAGAACTTAGCCATAGACTCAGAAAAGAGCAGGCACAGAGCTACAAAGAGCTAAGACTGATCCTTCTCTGATGGGAAGGCCTGCTGGGGAAAGAATAAAGCCAGCTGAATGTGTTTTGCAGCTGTGCTGCCGAGCCAGAATGGCTGTCTGGGGAAAGAGCCCAGCCAGGTCTGAACAGAAAACCTATACAGGAGTAAAGCTTTCTTTTCCATCAAAGAAAACATCTTTCTGAGAAAAGCTTTGTTTCAACTGACTCCAGTGAGATGAGTTGTGCAGTAAAGCCCTGAGGTGATTTGCCTCTGGCATAAGCTCTGTCTGTGAGAACCCAGACAATCAAAAGCATCAAAAGCAACCTGCTGGGGGACTGGGTCAGGTAAAAGGCCTGATGAGGCAAAACACAAACCTCTGAAAACAGAAACGGACAAAAAGCTCCTACGCTTCAGTAGCAGGAAAAGCCGCCAGTGTAGCACTGGACCTGTTTTAGGGGCAAAAGGAAAAACCAGAAACTGTCTGGGAGAAAGACTCTCTGAAAGACCAGTGGGAAAGCTCTATTGTAAATGCTTTTGTTTCTCACTGTCTGGCTAAGAAAAATGCACAATGCCCTGAGAAGTTGCTTTCAGAAATGCCCACCTCAATGAGCACTAACGAGGCAGGTGCAGTTCTGATCCAGGGCCAGTGTGTCCAATGAAGGAGAAACACCTGTTAAAGCCAGCTGAGGAGAGAACAGAAATCTCCCCCGATGTCCCGTAGTTGAAAACATAAAAAGCTTGGTTCAAACCTCCCGGACGAAAACCGTAAAAACTTTGTAATTGAGCCTGGTAAAAGAACAGAAAGTTGACTCCTAGACTCCAAAAGAACTATAGGAAATGAAGTCCATAAGCTAGCTCCTAACAGTGAGCTGATAAAGAGAAATGCATTCTGGGAAAGGTAGTTTTTTCCCCTAAAGATGGCAATAAATGTCCAAAAACTGTTCGGCTCAAAAACGCTCATAGTAAACTTAAAAGACAGCTTTAAAAAGAATAAAAAAGAGTTAATTATCTAAGAGTTTGTTGAATGTCAGTTCCAATGAAAACCTGAAAAGGTACGAAGCTTGGTGCTTCATAGTTTTTTGCTGCTTTGAGAAAATACCTGTTTTTCCCTAATAGCTGTGCAAGAATTTTTCCTAAAAGCTTTACGGTAGTTCAATGGAATTTCACCCTCACCTTGAGGTAAAGCTTTTTGTAAAGCAAACTGAAAGTTCTGTTACAATAGAAATCTCTGAACTTTGGCACAGGGAAGCTGTTGTGAATTTGGGCAAATGGCAGACTCTAACTAGAAACTGTTTAACAAGCCACTTTAAAATCCTTAAGAAAGCAAGGGAAGTTAAAGTTCTTAGGTTTTGAACAAAGAGCCTGCAATGAATGATTCCTTTGAAAATCTAATAAAGAGACAAGAAAACAGACATTCAAAAAGAAATGACTGCTGTATGATGAGATAAAGCTTCAAAAAATCTAGCTGTCTTACAAAACAAATTTGCTTCATCTGAAAGTTCTCTATAAGAAATCAATGCTAAATATCACAGCTGCTAATATCAGAGGATAAGAAACTAATGAAATGAAACATGAAAAAACACTTGTATTTTTGAATTCTTTGCAAAGTAGCATATCAATCTTGGTAAAAATACTGGGCTAATAAGAAGGTGAGTGTGAAAAGCAGCTAAATCAAATTTCCTGGTATTCATGTTTCATCTTGCAGGGCATAGTAGAATAAGGAGACCTCCAGACTGCTGAGGAGGTTTGAAACAAAGTTTTGGTATACAGGGAAACCTGCTGAAAGCTTCAGGTCTGGTACTCCACTCTAACTTAGACAATTGTCTTCTGCTGAATGGGAAATTTGACCGTTATGGGATGACTAGTGAAGCAATTTAGAAACAAATTATTCTTTACAAGGTTTTTCTTCTCTTTTCTTTCCTTTTGGGCTTGCTGTAAATTGAGAAAAGATCTGAAATGCATAAAGTACTGTTTAGCAACAGAATTCATTGATTCCTATAGTTAAGAGAGTTATTACTTTTGTTCAAACTCTCAAGTATTTCCTGTCTAGTTAAGGGAATCAAATAAAGATAGTGATAATTAAAAGTAAAAGTAGAAAATTGAGATGTCAAATCTCTTCTAAGGATTAAGAAATCTTTTAGGTGTTTGCTAAGTTAGATATGTGCTCATGGTAGCCCTATAGAGTTTGCTTAAAATCTATAGAATTTCTTTAAGACTTTATAAGAAATAAGAAGTAAATAAGTATAAGAAGTAAATAAAGATGCTAGGTGTAAATATTAGTTTAAAGAAGAATATAAGAAGTAAATAAGTGAAGATGCTAGTTATAAATGTAAGTCTAAATAAGAATAAAGATGCTAGTTGTAAGTTTAAATAAGAATATAAGAAATATATTTGCTATAGTACTACAGAGTTTCCTGAAGAAGTAAATAAATTTGTAAGAGGTAAAGAAATGGCCATCATAAGTAAATAAGAAGTATATAAATAAGTATGTTAATGTTATATGTGAATTTGTAAAAAAAAAAAGTGTAAAGCAAGATATGTTGAATGTGAATTTATGGAAAAGCATAAATGTTGATTGTGTGAGTCTATGCTAAACGTATATGATTAAGGAACCTGAGACACAGGAGGTAGTGTCTTAGTAGACCGCAAGCTGACAGTCTGTGCAGTTTAAAAGCTTCAGAAGCAGCTAAGAAGCTAAGAATAGTGGACGCCAGAACCAGCAAAACAAGGCACCTGCAGCTGAGATCCATTGGAAAATCAACACAACACAGAAAAACTGAAATTAACAGCAAAAGGTGCAGTTTTAAAATGTTACTGTAACTAAAAATGTCTCTGGCTTGAGAATGAAAGTTGCAGAGACACTTGTTTGAACTAAGATTAACTGCAAAAAGTTTTTGGTTATAAAATGTTTCTTCATATTTGGAAATGAAAGTCTAGTAACGGAATTTATTTGAAGTTTTTGAACTTAAAAAGAAAGATGAAACTGCGAAAAGCGTTTGGTTATGAATTTCTTCATATTTGGAAGGATGGTACCAGAATTTATTATTTGAATTTTGGGACTTAAGAAATAGAATGAACAATAGTGATTTTATTGCAATGAAGATAATTTTGAATTTACTTATGGTGATCTAGAAACTGTTTTCTGGCATTATTTGTGTTAAAAGTGGAACTGTGTAAATGAAGAGATTTATTGTTTCTACTAGGTTCAAGATAGTTTTTTGTATGTTTAAATGCTTTATTAACTCTGGTGATTCATGAAAAATGGCAATGTTTTATGGAACTATTTATGTAAAATGGAATTACTTACAGAACTGGTTTGTTACAAATGGAATTATTTAACTAGAGAAATTCGGAATTTTTTTTAAAGTTATAAAGAAATGCGGGAAGTAATATTCCTTAGTCTATTTAATTTAAAAAATGTTTTATTTGAGTAGATTAATGTTTGGTTAATAAGAAATGCAAATGGTATACCAAGAGCTTACTTTAAAATGTAAAGTTTTATTAAGAATCTCCTTTTAGATGTTTTGCTAAGTTTTCAAAGTGTTAATAGTTAGATGGAGAATATTGCTTTTAAATATCAGTTTGAAAAAATTATAATTGTATAACTTTGGTTTCTAATTAGGTTTGAGATTTTGTTTAAAAAATTATAAAGAAAAGGGGGAGTTGTGAGTGAATTAAGATTGAATGTATGTATAGGATAATAATGGTCATGAAATTTTTACCCTATTGATATTAATGCACCCAGGTTTGGTGAAGTTAAGAAAATATTTAAGTTGTGAGTACTTCAGAAGTTTATCCTATGTTCTGTTAGCAAGAAATTCAAATGGTTCTAAGATTGAGAAAATTGTAACTATGTATAGCAACATTTATGGTAGTTCAAACATTGAGAGTTTAAGTTGTAAGATTGAGAAAACTGACTGTAATTATGTGTAACAATATTTATGTTAACCTGTTTATGATGAAGCTTAAGGGGTTCTATAAGTTTGCAACTGCATTAAGAAATGTTTGGTTTCGAAAGACTTGATGCAACTAAGACTGCTGTAGTCACCTTAGACCATTCCCCAAATGAAATGCCATCTTTTATCATCCTCTTCCCCCCTATTTGGGAGGTGTGACAGCTATAGAGACTGCTGTAAGGTCTTAATAAGGAGTTGTTTTTTATATTTTAAGAAAGGGGGACCTGTGGGAGCCCATTTTCAGGTTCCTAGTGGCTTTACCCAGCAGGTCTGCACAGACAGGATGGTTGGACCATGGGCCCGAGTGCAGGTGTCTGAGATGGTCTGCACATGGCTGTGCTGGGGGAAGGTCTTTTGTTCTACCCCTTAGCTTTTCTATAAATAACTTGGGGCTGAGACAATTGGGGCCAGTGAAATATTTTCTGAGCACTCTCAAGGCTATCCTTTATTTCTATCTTTTCTTCATAATCTAAGATCCTTCTATTTAATATTTCCCTCTACTCACACTCAAGAAAACTCTGGGAAACTGTGGGGGTTGGTGGGTAGCTGCTCCACAGATGACTTCAATTAAATCCCTTGTATCCTTGTGGTTGGAAGGAGAGACCCAACTCTAGGAAGTTGTGTTCTGACCTCCACATATATGCTATTTTATCCTTATGCCCCCAAACACAGAAACATATAACATAAACACACACACACACACCTACAGCACAAAAACACACACAGGGGATAGGAATAATAAAAATGTAAAAATTTAACAAATCTAAAAACCACCAATAAGTCCTCTCAACAATGGGACCTGGTCTTACATATCTGAAACACCAGAAAATTCTATTTTCAGAGAATTAATTTTGGAATCCCTAGGACTCTAGTAGCATTTTTTTCTTGTGGAATTTAAAGACTCTCTTTCAATCCAGAAATCCTTGAGCTCTTGCTGGGACTAAACTGCCTCAGGAAATGACAGCAACTAAAGGTCCTGACAGAGGTGAGAGAAAGAAGAGATAAGTTGTGGTAAACTCAATAGACCTCCTAGTGCTGAAGTCCTAATCAGGGTAAGTTAAAGCCTCAGCTCATATCTTGCACATATGCCCTAGAAAATACTTTGAATATCAACACATCAGACAGCCCCAAATTGACTGGTTATCTGGGAACCTGAAGCTTGATGAGAGTCTGGAAGCCTCTTGACTTATGAAGTAGTATGTTGACCTAAGGGACATAGAAGCAAGGAATTTAATGTAGGTCACATTTTGGAGATTTAGGCAGAAAGCAATAGTGAGACATGGGCAGGAAATTCCCTTGGAGATCCAGCTGTCCTCCCACCAGTGGCTCCTTCTACAAGATAGCATTGCTCGCAGCACCATTCATCAAATGGGCTCCGCTCAAAGGGACACTGGTAAGAGGACTTGAAATAGAGGGAAACCTCAGCAAAGCCAGGATGCCAACACATCTCCTACACCTACTCAAGCTCCATTACCCCAGCATATCCCTTCCCAACCTGAGAAGTCTATATCTCCGTGATGCCAAGAGTCTAGCCTCTGCCTCTCAGTGGTGACCCATGCTACAGTGTGAAGTCCATGGTGGCCTATCAGGAACCTTGTCTTCCTCCTGGCTTCATCTTCTCTTTTCCTTCCTTGCTTTGCCTTTGTCTTTGCCCCTCTACTGTTCTTCTCCCTGGCATCTTATTTGATCTTTTATTAGCCCATGGAATTTGTCTTATTGTGGCTTTCTCCAGGAGTTACCACTTCTGAGAACACAGACTACATTCCATGTAAGAATTCTAAGAAGTATTAACAGTTGCCCCACGTCCTAATCCTCCTCTTATCCCCAGAAGTGTTCAACCATTTATGGTTCAAAAGAAAAATTATACATCTGTATTAAGCAAGGCACACACACACATCTTGCTAAATATTTTACATCATACTTATGATGCAGATATGTAAAATTATATACAATTTTAATTTTTAAATGATTAACTACCCACACATATTTTATACTTTTTGTTTTTTTCTTGTGTTTGTTTTGTAATAATCTAGAGATGTTATTTACCTACCTGTAATATGAGCTATTTAGAAAACCAAGGTAGAAAATCAGAAAATTTTTGTCATTCCTGAGTATTAGAATAATATATCCTTTTTCAAAGGAGCAAATCTTCCATGGTGCTATACTTGCTCATCTTGATCTGGAGTGTACTGGTGAACTTAGCTTGTGCTTTGCTTCTTTCTCTTAGTATCTTAGACTGAGTTTCTACTGACTTTATTGGACATACTGAGATAACTATTTGTATAAGATTTCTCTGAAAAAAAATTTTCCAATGTCAAGAAGGGGATACCTATTAAAGAACAGGAGACATACAGAACACCAAATATACAGGGCCAGAAACCCTGCATGATACATAAATAATCAAACACTAAATGTACAGAGCAAAGAATACACTGAAAGCTGCAAAGGAAAGAGTCCACAGTGCATACAAAGGCTGACCCATTAGACTAACATCTGACTTTTCAATGGATACTCTAAAATACAGAAATACTTGGGTGGATGTTTTATAAGTTGTCACAGACCACATTGGTTAGCATAGACTACTAGACCAAGAAAAATATCATTGACTTCAACAGAAGAAAATAAACTATTCACAATACAACTAACTTTAAGCAGTTTCTGTCAAGAAATCCAGATGGAGAAAAAGAAAACATCAGTGTGATGAAAAGGCTTATCATATGCAAGAGGACAGAAATGATAAATAAGTCTGTAACAGTTCATGAAAAAAGGGTGAAAAACACCACTATAACAAAATAGGAATCAAAAACCACTGCCCGTTGACATGTCTCAACATTAATGTTGTTACTTCCCCTGACTGACTAACCCTCTGACTGACAGATTGGATCAGGAAAAGGATGAATCTTTCTGATGCCTCCAAGATATATACTTCACCCTCAAGAGAGTCGTTGCTTAATTAAAAAGATTGAAGAATATTACAAGGAAATGTACCTATGAAGAAAGCAGGCATAGCTACTTTTGTATTATCTGACAATATAAACTCGAAACAAAAGTATACAGAAGGGATTGAGGTGGACAGGATATAACAATTAAAGGGAAAATACAACAAAAACATATTATAATTCTAAACATGTGTGCACCAAACAACAGGGCATAAACATGTACAAATGAAGCAGTACTGCTGCTAAAATCACACATTGGTGCTAACACAGCAATACTGAGTGACTTCAGTATCATAATCACTCAAGTTGGTCTTCCAAACATAACCTAAACAAAGAAACACTGGAGTTACATAACATCATAAACCAAATGGACATGATAGACATCTATGGAATAACACAACCGAACAACAAAGAATAAGCTTTTTTTTCCCCCCAAAGACTCCTGGAACGTTCTAAAAAATTGAGGATAAATAAGGAAACAAATCTCCACAGTCATAAGAACATCAACGTAGCAACTTGGACTCTATTCTATCACCATAAATTAAATTAAAGCTGTATATCAATAATACCAACAGGAAATATACAAACTCATGGAAGCTGAACAACTCACTACTGAATGAACAGTGAATCAAGACAGACACTAAGAATGAAAGTGAAAACACAGTATATCCTAAACTATGGGACACCGTGATGTGTATTCTAAGAGGCCAGTTCAAAGAACTAAATACATACATAAAAATACTGGAGTGATTTCACGTCAATAATCTTATTACATACTTGAAATCTCTCAAAGAACAATACTTAAAAACAGTACATGTAAAGTAATAATAGAGCTGAAAGATCAGGGCTAAAAATATCAGGACTGAAATCAATGAGATAGAAACAAACAACAACAAAAACCAAATGAAGAATAAATGAAATGAAAAGTTGTTTCTTTAAAAGAATCAACAAGATGACAAACTCATAGCCAAATTAGTCAAGGGACTGAAAGAGAATATGCAAATTAATGATATTTAATATGAAAGGGAAGATCATAAAGCAGATATTGAGTAAATTCAGAGAATCATAGGGATGTACTCTAAATTTTTGGTTTTCGCAAAACTGGAAAACATTAAAAAAAGGTGAATTTCTTGATATATACGAACTACCAAAGTGAAATCAAGATGACATAAACACTTTGAAGAGTCTTATAATTCTAGTGCAAAAGAAGTAGTAACTAAAAATATTGCAACCCAGTATGTCCAGAGCCAGATAGATTCAGAACAAAATGACACAAGACTTTACGTACATTTGTCATGCAGGAAAGATATTGACTTGTGTGTTAATTTTGTATTTCAGTACATTACTGAAAGTGTTTATTAGGTATAGGAGTTTCTTGGTTGTAATAGCTATTCTTGCTTATCAACTTGACTATATCTGGAATGAACTACAATCCAGAAATGGAGGGTACATTTGTGATCTGGATCTTAAGGCTAAAGACAATCTTTTGATCCACATCTTGAGGTAGGATTGACACATACCTTTAAATCCAGATTTTGAGGCTCAAGAAGTCACATCTTCCATCACAGGTTCTGCTGGAAGCTTATATAGGGACGATGCAAGAGGAAAGCATTCATTCATTCTTCTCCTGCTTGACCTCACTTTGTCTTCATATCTATTCCTTCACTAGCATTGGAGTCTACTTCTTCAGGATTCCAGCATATACAGAAGACTAGCTGAGACATGCAGCCTTGTGGGACTAAGCAACTATTGAATTCTTGGACTTCCCATTCACAGCTAGCCATTGTGGACTACAGCATGTAAGTAATTGCAATAAATTCCGTGTGTGTGTGTGTGTGTGTGTGTGTGTGTGTGTATGTGTGTGTGTGTGTGTGGTGTGTGTACAGAAAGAGATTCAATTTATTGTATACTATTATGTTATTTGGAAATAAAGATACTTTGAATGTTTCCTTCCCAACTTGTATTCCCTTGTTTTCCATCAGTTGTCTTACTGTTCTAGCTAAGAATTCAAGTATTATATTGAAAAGAGAAGGATTGAGTGAAAATCCTTGAGTTGTTTGTGATTTTAATGGAAATATTTTCAATTGATCTCTATTTAGTCTCTATGTACACTGTGGCCTTGCTATAAATTATATTCATTGTACTGAGGTATATCCTCTGTATTCCAGTGATGACAGTGTTTGAAACAAGATTTTTCTGTATCTAATGAAATAATTATGTGGCTTTTTTCTTTTAGTATGATTATGTTATTGGTTTATGTATGTTAAATCAGTCCTACATCTCTGGGATGAACTCAAGTTGATCATGGTGGATGACATTTTTTTTATTGAAAATAGATTTTTCTCACATATAAAACACCCCACCACATTTTTCCCTCTCTCTACTTCTCCGAACATTCAACCCTTCTCCTTCTTCTTCTCTCTTCTCCTCCACATCTAGTCCCTTTCAATTTCCCCTTCAGAAAAGGGTAGAGGAGCAAGAAATGACAGGTAAACACAACAAAACAAGATAAAGTAAGACTGATTAACCCAGATAACTAGAGAATAACCAAACACAACTAGAAAAAGATCAATGAAATTATTTGTAATTATATTATATTCATATATCGGTGCCTTTTCCATTTGTCCTCAGAGAGGCTTCTGCTGTGGAATAATCTTTCTGTATACTGTGAATGTATATTACTCTCATTGGTTCATAAAATGCTGACAGGTGGGTAGTCAGGCAGGCATTTAGGTGGGAGAGCCAAAGTGATAATGATGGGAAGGAGGAGAGAGTCACAGGAGTTGCCATCCAGACACAGAGGGAACAGAAAATGAATGTGCCATTCTAATAAAGATACTGACACATGGCAGAGTGTAAATAAGGAAGATGGGTTAACTTAAAATGTAAGAGCTCATTAATAATAAGCCTGAGCTATTGATTGAGCATTTATAATTTATATTGAGCCTCTGAGTCAACTATTTTGGAACCAACTACCAGGTATTTTGGAACACACCAGTGAGAGAGAAACATCTGACTACATATGGGGCCCATCATGGGACAGAAATTTCCACATAAAACCTGACAAAGCTTTAAAAATGATTCTAGACACAAGAACAGAGTCAAGCATGGCTTCTTGGTAGCTGCCTCTTCTCCAATGAGCTCTGTTTGTTGGCAGTGAGCAGGGTACAACTGCTTTAAGAGATGGCTTTCTGGCTCAGTGCTAGCTGCAAAAACAGATGGCTCTTTTAAGACTTATATGGTGTTTATGAGCAGACAGCAGCACAGTACTTNCTGGGGGCTTGGAACTCAAAACTTCCCAGGGTTGGGGTGGTAAACAAAGCTTTCAGAGCTGGCAGTAAATATGCCTCTACCATGAGATTAAACTCCCCATATACCGAGGGGGAGGATCGAGCGCCAATATGCCATGATGTAAGTTACACCGTCGTTTTTTGGTCCTGCAGATAGAAAAGGTTACAGATACACAGTATGGACAGATTCAGACAAAAAACCCTCTAAAATTACAGTAGCATTTCCCAAGTTTTGTATAATTAAAAAGGAAGTATTTTGAAAGACACCTTTCAATTTTACAATAATGTAACTTCTGAGATTGGGTTATATCGAAGAATTATTTTTATTTTTTTTACAATAAAACTTAGAAGGGATCCTGGGTCTATTTATAGACTGTTGGTTTAGAATGGGTAACTTACCACGCATGTTGGTCTTTACCTCTTCTGGGTGACAGGCTTCCTTCTGGATTGCCTATCAAGCCACTGCACTGCCAGGTGACTCTGACCTGTTTTAGGGTAGGGAAAATCCCTGCCCCCTGGAGATTTGTGTTTTTAGGATAAAGTATGTATTTAATGTGTGGTCATGGGTAGGTGGGTTTATTTAGAATGTGGAACTGAATTAGATTGTGGGAGACTGTGACATCATGATTGTTGCCTGGCAAACCCAATGGAATTCTCTCTGCTTATATCATGGACCCAACAAGCAGGGAGCAGCTGAGATGCATTGTTCTCTTTAGATGTTTTACTATTCCATATTGGTGTCTTGCACAATCTTTAATACTAGCATAAATGCGAGATGATTCTCCAAACAAACTCATGACCAAAGCCTTGGCCTATGGCCCGGCAGTTGACACTATTTCACAAGTCCATGGTACCTAATATCACTGAATGTACTCTGTGTACAAGTTTTTCAAAGACTGTTGTTGGTAAATGTTCTCTTTGTTGAGAGTAAAACTGTGGACTAAGAAATTAAAGGCATCATAGGCATCCAGCAAAGGGTGAGTTTCCCATTTTTGTCTTCTTTGGCTTAATTTTTTAAATGTTACAGCTTGGATGAAAAGGTATCCTGAAAGGCAAGGGTCAAGCATTATCACAAAGTCACACTTCACAGAAACCTCACACAAGAGGTTTATTGGGAGGTTGAAAACTAGGATGGTGGCTGTCAATGCTTGGGCAAGAAACAGTGAGAAACTGAACAGAAGGCAGACTTTATATAAAGCCCTTTACAACTATTAGGATAGAATTTAGTCAGGTCTATGATGGAGGCCATGTATAAACACAACCTTCATCAGGAGCTCAGTTTAACCTAAGTAATAGTCTGAGTCTCAGAGGAGAGGAATCTATTCTTGTCAAGGTAGTTGTCTNTGGTGTTTATGAGCAGACAGCAGCACAGTACTTGCTGGGGGCATGGAACTCAAAACTTCCCAGGGTNGGGGTGGTAAACAAAGCTTTCAGAGCTGGCAGTAAATATGCCTCTACCATGAGACTAAACTCCCCATGTACCGAGGAGGAGAATCAAGCAGCAACATGCCATGATGTAAGTTACACAGCTGTTTTCTGATCCTGCAGATAGAAAAGGTTACAGATGCACAGTATGGACAGATTCAGACAAAAAACCCTCTAAAATTACAGTAGCATTTCCCAAGTTTTGTATAATTAAAAAGGAAGTATTTTGAAAGACATCTTTCAATTTTACAATAATGTAACTTCTGAGATTGGGTAATATCGAAGAATTATTTTTATTTTTTTTCAATAAAACTTAGAAGGGATCCTGGGTCTATTTATAGACTGTTGGTTTAGAATGGGTAACTTACCAAGCATGTTGGTCTTCACCTCTTCTGGGTGACAGGCTTCCTTCTGGATTGCCTATCAAGCTACTGCACTGCCAGCTGACTCTGACCTGTTCTAGGGTAGGGAAAATCCCTGCCCCCTGGAGATTTGTGTTTTTAGGATAAAGTATGTATTTAATGTGTGGTCATGGGTGGGTGGGGTTTGTTTAGAATGTGGAACTGAATTAGATTGTGGGAGACTGTGACATCATGATTGTTGCCTGGCAAGCCCAATGGAATTCTCTCTGCTTCTATCATGGGCCCATCAAGCAGGAAGCAGCTGAGATGCATTGTTCTCTTTAGATGTTTTACTATTCCATATTGGTGTCTTGTGCAATCTTTAATACTAGCATAAATGGGAGATGATTCTCCAAACAACCCTATGACCAAAGCCTTGGCCTATGGCCTGGCAGCTGACATTATTTCACAAGTCCATGGTACCTAATATCACTGAATGTACTCTGTGTACAAGTTTTTCAAAGACTGTTGTTGGTAAATGTTCTCTTTGTTGAGAGTAAAACTGTGGACTAAGAAATTAAANGCATNATAGGCATCCAGCAAAGGGTGAGTTTCCCATTTTTNTCTTCTTTGGCTTAATTTTTTAAATGTTACAGCTTGGATGAAAAGGTATCCTGAAAGGCAAGGGTCAAGCATTATCACAAAGTCACACTTCACAGAAACCTCACACAAGAGGTTTATTGGGAGGTTGAAAACTAGGATGGTGGCTGTCAATGCTTGGGCAAGAAACAGTGAGAAACTGAACAGAAGGCAGANTTTATATAAAGCCCTTTACAACTATTAGGACAGAATATGTCAGGTCTATGATGGAGGCCATGTATAAACACAACCTTCATCAGGAGCTCAGTTTAACCTAAGTAATAGTCTGAGTCTCAGAGGAGAGGAATCTATTCTTGTCAAGGTAGTTGTCTATTCTCATGTGAGAGTAAGTAAGATCATTTGTCTCTTCACGCTGTGTACTGTAGCTGATCTGTCAGTTGAATTGTATATCTAGAACCTGAGTAGAGTTTACAGGAAGTTTACAAGGATGTAGATCAGTTGAGAGTAACAAACAGCTCTCTGCATTCTTTTTGGTAAAGAGGGAGAATGGCATGTCTCCAAGCCACAGAGAGTGTGATCTTTCCCTAGATGTCACCTGAGATCTCAAGACAAATTGGGTTTCTGCTGAAGGCTCAGTCCTTAGGTAGAAGCTTCCTATTGAGATATGAACAACATATTCCAAGTAAAANGAAAAAATTACCATGAGTCCAGAGAAAGCTATCTGTTCTCTTTACCTGTGGCATGGATTTTAAATGAGCATGCATGTCACTTTTTCTGTCTTGTTTGTGTGTGTGTGTGTGCGTGTGCACGAGGGTGTTTGACTGTGTGTGCACTGGAAGAATGATTCAATAACCTACTTACACCATTTATTTGGACCCAGTGCATGATTACAAGTTTCCCTGAAGAAAACAGAATGAAGAGAATTTGTTTTTATTGGCTAAAGGGGGGCTAACAAAGGCAGTGGCACAGGAGTTCTGTTGTCTCCATACTGGGTCATGAGAAGGTGTGTACATACAATACGTTTAAGTGTTCATCATCACTGCAATGCATAATGATGATGCCACTTGCATGTTTACTCCACTGCAGGCAGACTAGGTAGCTGTGGGATAGGAGAAGCAATAAATAGTTAAAACTTATTCAGAGATATGGATCCTTAGCAGAAAATTAATGAGTATAAAAGTTGCTCTTCAGTAGGTGGGTGGTTTATCATGACGAAGCGTATTATATTAAAACAGTCTGTGAGATGATAACTGCTGCTTGGAACTTAAGTGGCATTCTCCCTGCACATATCATGGTTGTAACAAGCAGGGAACAGGTGAGATGCAGTGCTATCAATGGTTATTTTTTATCCCATGTAAGTGTCCTAATCAGCATTTAAATTCAGCATAAGTAGGTGGTGATTCTGCAAATGAGGCTATGGCCAAACAATTCGTTAATGTCTTTTCAGCTGACAGTCTTTCCCAAGTCAATGGTACATACTTTCTTTGATTACAATCTGTGGAAAAGTATTTCAAAGACTTGGTGGGTGTCCTCTACTCTGAGTGAAGAGTCTGCAAGTTGAACAAATTTTACAGATTCTTATGCTGTCCTGTGGACTACTTGTCCTTGCCAATTCAGAGTCTGGTGGTTTTCATTGATGCTTTGCACTCCTCAGTGCAATGACACCATCAATGACACCACTGGACAGGTAGTCAGTCATATGTGGATCCGAGACTAGGCTGAATGGCTCCCAACATTCCAACTTTTTTATTTTTAAAATATTGAGGTAGACTTCGTGGATCATAGCACATGAGGTAATTGATTATGACTGGAAAAAGAATAACAAGGATCAAAAATAATACTACTGTAATGCCCAGATTAACCATAAAAGACATAAAATTCTTGCAGAAACATAAGACTGGGTAGAAGAAAGGAAAGAGGCAGCATGTGAGAGAGTGTAAATCTGATGATGGAAATCATGAATATTCATTTCTAAATTAGAACTATTCCAAATTCTCTAAATATCTGCCTGAATCTTCTTCCAAATAAAACAGTGCAATTATATATATATATATACCAATGGAGTAACACATATTCATTTTATATGATGCATGACAAGAATCCATAGGTCTTATGTTTATATTTTGAATTTCAGTGCCCATTTATAATTTAGCCTCTTCTAAAATATTAACCCTATTCAGTATCCCTTTATCTACATCTTCCTATGTAACAAGTACCACAGAAACACATTTGAATAATTTATTCATATGATCAGCTGTATTTACTTGCTGTCCCAGAGCAGTGATAAATGCTGCCACAGACACTACAATAGATATCAGTGCACTAATACCGAAAATCAAAGCTGCAACAAATCGCTTTGGATGAGAAAGAGCTTGGGAAAAAGTCTCCAAGGCATAAATACCAAGATCATCAAACCAAAGCAAAGATCGATTTATAGGCATCAAAATGAAAGGAGGTTGTACAACAATCAGGAAATTACCTGGAGTAAAACTATGATCAATACAGTTAAAAATAATACAATTAATACAGGAAATATCATAAGTAGAATATGATTTCACAATATGCAAAGACCAAAAATCTTCACCTGTCAGCACAGAAAAAGGAATAGTAACATAGGCCTGAAGGCCATTTATGATTATGACAGAATATATTTTAATATATGTATAATTGGTGGCTGTAAATAACTTGTATAAATGTCCTTGAACAAAAGGATGAGGTGGATGTTTAGTCAAATACATAGAGAAAACCCATCCAGATGAAAATCAATTATTAATTATTAAAAATCGTTCCATTGAGAAAACCTTTGTTTATTGGTAGTCAGATATTGTGTGTAATCATGAGTAGGACTAGAAACAGATCAGTCGTAAAATTTACCTTGGATGTCCTAGGGGTAATAAACAATACCTTTATCAGAGAAACACAAGTAAATCAACCTGGAAACACTGTAACAGCACCAACAGACTTGCATGAATGATAGCATTTGCCCTGGGGCAAGAAATCAGGAACCCCCTGGCGAGGTCTTTCTTTAGCAGTAGCCAATTGAGTGTGGAGGGATTCATCAGCACCTGAGAAAAAAGGGAGAAACCAGAGATCCCCTTTTTATCCTTCTTTCCTCCAGGGAAGTCAGGCACCAATGACCTATCAGAGAGGAAAACACATCAGGCTTAGGAGTGGTATCAGCTGAGAAGGAGAAAGGCAAGGCATCTGCCTGTCCTGTATAGTTTAGAAGACCAGAAATCTTATGATGAACAAAAGCATCTCTATCTCCCTCAGTCATCCTAGAATCATTAACCAGCATTTTACTTTCTCAAAATCCCAAGTTGTAGGACAAAGGAGAGGTATCTCTCTAACACAAGTTCACAATTTTTCCTGAGCAGTACATATTAATATTAACGATAGCAGTACCTGCACAGAGAGCACAGCAATCATAAACAAAATTAGAGATGGAAGAGTGATTTTACTGCCTTTATCAATCACAAGATTCTCAGCCAGCACTCGGGAGGCAGAGGCAGGCGGATCTATGTGAGTTCGAGGCCAGCCTGGGCTACCAAGTGAGTTCCAGGAAAGGCGCAAAGCTACACAGAGAAACCCTGT
>LZPO01088184.1:12963-33615 GCA_001675575.1 Neotoma lepida | reverse complement strand
TCTTTGATTGGTGTGTTAAATGAATGAAAAAATTTTCATAATAGAAAAAATAAAATAAAAAAAGAAAAGAAAAAAGGAGAAATATAAATACCAAGCCAGCCACAAACCCTTTATCTGCCATGGTGCACTGTCTGCAAGATATGCTAGGGTAAAAGTGGCACAAAGTTGTGGGTTTAACTAACTAATAACTGGTTTGACTTAGGGCCCACTCCATGAGATGGAATACATACTTGATGCTGCTTGGTTGATCAAGAACCCAAGACTAGATGTCCCAGAGTTCTAGAGTAAACCAAACAATACTGGTCTAAAAAAGGGGGAGAAAGTAGTATTGTGTGACATTTTATTTGTGTTCTGACAAATAAAGCTTGCCTGGAGATCAGAGAGCAGATCTAGCCACTAGTTAACCATAGAGACCCTGTGGTGGTGGCACACACGTTTAATCCTAGTACTTGGGAGGTGGAGACAGAAAATGGTAAGGCGAGGAGGAGATAGTACCTCAGCTTTTCGTTTGGAGGATCCAGAGAGATAAGAAGTCATTGGTGGCTGCTCTATGCTTCTCTGATCTTTCAGGTTATTACCCTGATATTTTTTATAAGACTAATTAGATTCATGCTTCAAGGTAGTGATAGGATGACTTCTAAAGATATTCTGTCCAGCCATCATCAGAGAAGTTTCCTTCTGCAGCAGATGGGAAAACATATAGAGACCCACAGCCAGATATCACATACCCAGAGAGAGACCTTGGAATACTCAGCCCCGGGGAACCCCTTGGAAGAGGAGGTGGAAGAGAGTAAGAGCCAGAGAAAGTGAAAGTACCAAGAAAACAAGGTCCCCTAAATCAACTTGAGCAANGCTCATATGAACTCACGGAGACTAAAGCAGCCTATATGGGTCTACATCATGTCTTCTGCACATATATTACGGCTTCCAGTTTAGTGTTTTTATGGGATTCCTTAGTGTTCTAGCTAGTAGGTATCTGATTCTTGTGCCTTCTCTTAGGTTCTTATCCTTCTGTTTGCTTGTCTTGTCAAAGATTGTATTTTAATTACATTTCATCTTTCCTGTTCCTCCCTCCAAGCCCCTCTTCACTCTCCTTTAAATTCATGGCCTCTTTTTTGAAAATTATTATTACATGCATATATGTATTCACACACACACACACACACACAGACCTGTCTCTTATACACATCTAGATGTGTATAAGAGACAGAGATGTGGCATATATTATAGTTTGAACTGCTTAGATCAACTTGAAACCAATGCTTGGTGGTGTTCCCCAGAGGGGATGAAAAGCACTTAGACAAATGTAAGCAAGAGAATGGCTTAATCCCTTGAAGCCAGAAACAAATATGAGATCATTTCGGGTGGGGAGCCTTTAAAATACATTAAGATGCATAATGAGTTTTCAGGAAGAAAAGAGAAGAACCTGCTTAGAATGTTCAACAGAATTTGCTTGCAGATGCTACTCTAGAATAGCACTTGAAGGTGATGCAGAAACCATAGCAACCCTACAAGGCACCTGCCACTCAGCCATGCTAATTTGTCCTTTATTAAACTCAGTGCCAAGGAGATGAACAAAGAGAATTAACTCATTTAGCTTAGAATATGCAACATGGATGTCCACCTGTAAATCTAAACTATATTTTCTAGAAGCTATTACATGGCTTATTTTATAATTTTTAAAAATATTTTGATATAGATATATATTATTTATATATAAATGATAAATAAAAGACATACAAACATAAATATATATATATATAAGTATATATATCATTTACTTATGAGGTCACTTTATGGGGGTGTCAATTGATGCTTCTATTTATGTGTGCATTATATACTACCTAAAACAGTTTAAAAATATATAGTCCCTCAACTGTTTAACATTTATTCATACTGTAAACATTAAAATCCTCTTTTCTAGCTCTTTTGAAATGGACACTGTGTGATTTTCTTGTACAGTCGACTGACCATGTGAAGAGACTGGATCTTCTTACTTCCATTATATGTATTTAGTACTCATTGGCCAGCCCTCCCCACGCCCTCCCCATGCCACTATATCTGTCCTTGCCTTTGCTGACCACCGCACTTCCTCCAGCACTCAGAAGATCAGCACTTTCAGATCCCTCAGAAAATTGTCCCAAGCACTGGTCTTTCTATGTCTGGATCATTTCATGTAGTGTAAGGATATTTAGCTACATCTGTGTTGTCACAAATGACAGAAAATCACTGTTTTGTGGATAAAGAGTGCTGTCTTATTCATAGTACCANATTTCCTTCATCACTTCACTAATTAGAGGGAGCCCTGGTTGTTTCATTTCTAAGTCATTATGAATCCAACTGCAACAAGCCTGGGAGTTGAGAGGTTTCTTCTACACACTGACCCTTGCCTTTGGATGAGTGACTATTAGCACTGGATCATTTGGGTAGTTCTTTTTTTTATACATACATATATAGCATATATGTACACACTAAATTATATATATATAATTCTATATAATACGAATATATAATGACACATATATATTTAAGTTCATTAGTTTTGGTTATAGAGGGTTACAATCACATGAAGAGAGTGATCACAGAAGACACAGGTGTTCCATGCCCCAGAGCTAGAGATATTGGTAAGCTTCCTGATATGTATTCTGGGAACCAAATTCTTGTCCTCTGGAAGGGGAGTACAATCTCTTAACTGCTGAGCCATCTCTTTAGTGCCAATATTTTATTGGAATATCCATGCTATTTTCTATAACATTCGCATTGTTTACATTCCCACAAACAGCATGCATGCCTGCTCTTTTCTCTATAGCTTTAACCAGTACTTACATGGCTTGTCTTTCTGATAATGAGATAGTCATTCTTCCTGTAGTGAGCTGATATCTCATTCTAGGTTTGATTTTCCTCTTCTTTGTGATTAGTGATGTACAGGTTTTTCTTTCCATAGCCTGCAGAGTACCTCCCCATGCCAAAGAAACTAGAACATAGGGGTGAAGGCTGCATGCAGATTCCAGTTCAACTACTCTACATTCAATGAGCTTTGTGAATGTTGTCCTTGGCACTGTGGCCAACTGTCAGTTTTTTTTTTTTTTTGGAGAGAAACCCTCTGTCCCAGCATCAGTCTGGATTGCTTAGGAATCTACACTGAACCCTCTCAGTCAACAACTAAACCAAGTGCAACCCAGTCCCACCACTGGAAACCTTGCCTAGCTACAAAGAATGGCCAGTTCAGACTCTGTATCCTGCATTACTAGGAGTCCTCATTAGGATCACCTTCATAGATTCCAGGAAGTTTCCACTGTGCTAGGTTTCCATGCTGCCCACCCCCAGTACCCCCTTATTCCACACACTCTCTCTTCATTCCTGTCCCTCCACCTGATCACTCCTGTTCCATCCCCCACCTACCCCTAGTTCACCCAAAAAATCTACTCTAATCCTCCCTCCCAGGGATATCCATTCATCACTGCTAGGGCCCTCCTCTTCACCTAACCTCTCTGGGTCTGTGGATTCTAGCTTGATTATAATTTGCTTAATAGCTAATATCCACTTATAAGTGAATATATACCATATTTGTCTTTCTGGGTCTGGGTTGCCTCACTCAGAATGATTTTTTCCTAGTTTCATGATGTCATTTTTTAAAAGCTGAGTAATACTCCAGTGTGTAAATGTACCACATTTTCTTTATCCATTCTTCAGTTGAGGGACATTCTGTTTTCACACTATTGTGAATAAAGTTACTATTGGTCAAGTGTCCTTGTGGTAGGATGGAGTGTCCTTTGGGTGTATGCCCAAGAGTGGTACAGCTGGGTCTTGAGGTAGCTGGATTCCAAATTTTCTGAGGAAACACCATGTTAATTTCCACAGTGGCTGTACAAGTTTGCACTCCGACCAGCAATGGAGGAGTATTCCCCTTACTCCACATCCTCAGCAGCATGAGCTGTCACTTGTGTTATTGATCTTAGCTGTTAGGTGTAAGATGAAANCTCAAAGTAGTTTTAATTTGCATTTCCCTGGTGCCTAAGGATGTTGAACATTTCTTTGTTTCTCAGTTTAAGAGTATTCTGTTGGAAATTCTATGTCTAGATCTGTATCCCATTTTTAATTGTTTTATTTGGCTTTTGGTAACTAGTTTCTTAAGTTTTTAAAATATATTTTGGATATTAGACTTCTGTCATATGTGGATTTGGTAAAAAAAAATCTTTTCCCATTCTGTAGGTTGCCATTTTGTCCTGATGACAGTGTCCTTTGCCTTACAGAAGCTTTTCTGTTTCATGAGGCTCCATTTATTAATTGTTGATCTTATGCCTGTGTTAATGGTGTTCTGTTCAGAAAGTCATCTCCTGTGCCAATGTGTTCAAGGCTACTCCCTGCTTTCTCTATCCGCTTCTCATTCTGACAATTGTCTTCTGTGCTGAACAGAGATTTTTGTCTTTCCTTTTGCTTTTCTGTGCTGTGATGACTTTTATTGAGCTGAATTGTCTTGTGTCAGTGAAGGCTGTGTCAGGACCACAGTGTGGGATAAAGTATATTCATGAGCATTTAACATTATCAGAGGACAATATTGGATGACACTTCTTACAACACTATACATCTCCCAGGTGTAATTTTCAACATAGACATTTATATCATAATACAGTATATAAAACTTTATTAGTTTTATTGTGTTGTGAATTAAGTTTTTAAATTTAATATGAATCTGTGTATAACTTAACATTTCAAATGTTGAACACTGTAATAAAATGGACTTCCTCTGTGTGTTCCTTATAGAAGTCATGATCTGTGTGAAATGATTTGAGCACTATCTAGGCTAAAATGGTGAATTGTCCCTTGGAGTCCTTTTGTGAACATACCTATTCTTTATTCCATCTGTAATTCTAAAGTAANCACAGTAGAGAATTGGACCTGAGAGCTAAACACAGTATGAATGTGAAATAGGTTAATTCCTAACAACACTTCACTGCTTTCCAATGCNACAAAGGTACTGTCCCTGTGGCTTAGTTTTTACTTTTAAATTAATACTGCCTGACTAAGACACATAGGAAAAAGAGTTTGTTTGTTAAAGTAGTTTTAAAAATCCTGAAGATATCTTATGTCTTATGTCTTGTATGATTCTTTTAGTCATATTACAAATTAATTCTTAGTCAGTCTTTAAGAGATGAAGTGTATCTCACTTTTGTATAGAAAACTTGTTACTTTCTGTTTTCATATAAAAAAAAGAAGAAAATCCCCTTATCATGTATGTTGATTTGAAAGAAAATGGTCCCCAAAGGGAATGGCACTTATAGGAGGTGTCTCCTTGCTGGTGTAGGTGTGGCCTTGTTGGAGGAAGTGTGTCATTGTGAAGGTGGGCTTTGAGATCTCCTATGCTCAAGCTACATCCAGTTAGACAGACCATTTCCTGTTGCCTGAAAGGCAAAATGTAGGGCACTCAGCTACTTCTCCAGCACCATGTCTGCCTGCATGCCATCATGTCCCACCATGATGATAATGGACTGAACCTCTGAACTGTAAGTAAGCCATCACAATTAAATGTTTTCCTTTATAAGAGTTACCCTGGTCATGGTGTCTCTCTGCAACAATAGGAATGTTCAATATCTTTAGCCAACAGGGAAATGCAAATCAAAAGTACACTGAGATCTTACACTTGTCAGAATGACTAAGCTCAAAAACACGAGCTCATGCTGGAAAGGATATATAGCAAGGGGAACACTCCTCCATTACTGGTGGGGGTGCAAACTTGTACAGCCACTTTGGAAATTAATATGGAGGTTTCTCAGAAAATTGAGACTCAGTCTACCTCAAGATGCAGCTATACCACTCCTGAGCATATACCCAAAGGATGCTCCACCGTACCACAAGAACACTTGCTCAACTATATTCATGTCAGCTTTATTTGTAATAGCCAAAAACTGGAAACAACCTAGTTGTCTTTCAACAAAAGAATGAATAAAGAAAATGTGGTACATTACACAATGGAGTATTACTCAGTCATTAAAAACAGTGACATCATGAAATGTGCTAGCAAATGGATGAAACTAAAAAAGATGATCCCAAATGAGGTAACCCAGACCCAGAAAGACACNCATGGTATATATTCACTTATAGGTGGATATTAGCCATAAAGTAAAGGATAACCACGCTCCAATCTAAAGATCCAAGAGGCTAAGTAGCAAGGAGGGTTCAAGGGGGGACACATGAATCTCACTGTGAAGGAGAAATAGAATAGACATTGCTGATGGATGGGGGGAGGAGTCTGGGTGGGAGGGGTTGGGATGGGAACAGAAGGGATCAGGTGTAGAGAGGATNGAGGAAGAGAGTACTGGGAGGTTCTAGGGTCATCTCTGGGACAAGCTAGAAACCTAGTGCAATGGAAACTCCCCAAAATCTATGAGGATGACCCTGGCTAAGACACCTAGCAAGGAGAGATACAGAGCTTGAACTGGCCATCTCCTGTAACCAGATAAGACTTCAAGTGAAGGCACTGGAATACTAACCCAGCCAAAAAACCCTTCATCTTACAGTTTGTCCAGCCTAAAAGATGTGCTGGGGTAAAGATGGTGCAGAAATTGTAGGAATGACTAACCAATGATTGGCCCAGCTTGAGACCCATAGCATGAGAGAGAACTAACCCCTGAGGGCCAAGACCCAGAGATGGATACCCCAGAGATCTAGAAGAGAACCAAATATGACTAGGAAAAAAAAGTCAATGAAATGATTCCTAACTGCTATACTCATATTGGTGCCTAGCCCAACTGTCATCAGAGAGGCTTCACCTTGCAACTGAAGGAAACAGATGCAGAGACTCACAGCCAAACACTGGGCTGTAGCTCAGGGAATCCTGTGGAATAGGCAGAGAAAGGATTATAGGAGCCAGTGGTGTCAAGTGCACCACAAGAAAGCCCACAAAACCAACTAACCTAGGCTCATAGGCACTCACAGAAAATGAACAGACAACTAGGGAGCCTGCATGCGATCTAGGCCCTCTGCATATATGTTACAGTTGTGTAACATGGTCTTTGTGTGAGACTCCTAACAGTGGAAGCAGGGGCTGTCTCTGACTCTATTGCCTGCTTTTGGGACCCCTTCTTCCTACAGCCTTAATAGAAGAGGAGGTGCCTAGTCTCACTGCAATTTGATGTACCATGGCTGGCTGATATCCATGGGAGGCCTGACATTAAGGAACAAAAACAGAGAAGGAGGAGTGGATGGTGTAGGGGACAACAGAGGAGGAAGCCTGGCAGGAGAGGAGGGAGTCGAAATGTTGGTTGGAATGCAAAAGCAAAATAATTAAAAATTAAAGAAACAAACAAACCAAACAGAGAAACAAAAGACCACTATTCAACCCATATAGGGCACCAATGACAGATGAGAGAAATGATACTCTCAAAGTAAAACTTGGTCATTTAATGAGTTTAGTGGGGTTATTTATAGGATCATGAATGAGGGGATACTCACGGGAACATAGAGGATTCAATGGCAGATGTTTCACAACTGAAACCCTAGAGATCTTTGCACATCTTGAAGGCCTATACAAGTATGAGAATTTCTCCTTCCCCAGCAGTCCTTATTGCTAATTTAATCTAGTGGAAGTAGGGGCTTTGTGAATTTTGCAAGCTTTGAGGAATTCCTGAGACTTGNNAGTTATGTTCTTCCTATGTCTTAAAAAGCCTTCCTCTAGTATAGAAATTAGTACTTTGAGGATATTGTTACACAGTAATTTGAGGATTACTTTACAATGAATTTACATATTCAAACTCATTTCTAAATTGATTAGGTTCAGTTCAACAATCATATACTATGTACTGGGCACTATGCTAGAAGCTTGGAATCAAAAGAAAGCAAAATGAAGTCATCGTCTAGAGTACATTCACAGTCTATAGGCAAGACAGATGAGGCAGCTAAAGTTTTGATATCATGAAGGCATCAGATTAAATAGGAAACATATTTTGTTGTTGCTGAATGGGGAGAAGGAATAAAGGAAAAGCTTCCTGAAAGATACTGAAGGTGTGTCCTAAAGGATCTATAAAAATCAATTGTAGGAATTGACCTAATGTTCTCGATTCATGCTTTGCTATATTATATGGTGATCAAATAAAATCAATGTTGTCTATTAGTGAATGCAAATATGTGCTTATATTTATACAAGGTATATATATATACATATATATATATATGTATCTATATATCTCTATCTATCATCTATCTATCTATCTATATATATATATATATATATATATATCTTATAAAAAATGTTTAGGGAAAGTAATTGGGTTTAATCAGGAAACTGTGATGGTGCCAGCTAGATGACTCAATAAGTAAAGGCACTTGACACCAAGACCAAGGACATGAGCTCAATCCACATGGTAGAAGAAAAGAATTGACTCCGACAGGTTGTCCTCTGACCTCCACATTTATGCCATACCATGCTTGCTCCCTCAACAAATAAATAAATGTAAAAAAGAAGCCTGAGATGAACTTAAAGTAACCCTAACTTAAAAAGCAACCTGGCAGCATAACAACCAGAGCTGTCTCTGGGCAGTCTCACTTTCTCGTGTCCATTAAAGTCTGTCCGTACACAGCCTGGCTTATACTTGGTTTTCAATTGCACATAAAAGTGTGAATTTTTAAAATGAAAATGACCAATTTATATTTATTTATTCATGAGATATTTTTAAGAGGACAGTGGAAAGATGTACTTGGCAAGTTAAAGGCATGTATATATGTGTGCACACACCCCCTCCCCAAATAATACAACTCAATTTGCATCAAGTTTATTAAGTCAAATCAATTTTACAGACATTTCGTCAAGAGCTTAATTCCATTTGATCTTCCACCTGGTAAGCCTCATTTCCCACTGTGTCTCCCTGCAATTCATTTTAACATGTTTGGACATCATTAGCAAAGGAAATTGCACGTTGAAGTTCTACAGTGTAGAAGAGCATTCAGACACATCAGAGAGAAAACAATCAAACTGACATAATGAGTTACAGAGTCACATGATCAAATCTAGTGGATATGCACTCTGCTTCTGAAGACTGAAGATACTTAATTGGCAGGTGGATTCCAAGGCTTTCCAAATAACAATACTAATAAAGAGCAGTCTATAACAGACTTCTTATCGCCCAATAGACACCTTAAAAGAGAATCTACTAATATTGCTGAACAGCTGTTTCTGCTGGGTAAATGATATGCTCTCTGTTACGGTCTTCATTAAATTTTCGGACAAGTTTGAGATGAAACACAAAAATTACTTGGCCTACTGTCAGTCACATCATAAGAATTCAGAGCAGGGCTTCATTTGCATGTCCTTAGTTTTTGTGTTGTTCTCAACTATTTGTTGACTGCTTATAAGAAAGCAAAAAAGACTCATGAAAAATTCCAAGTTATTGAAATAAATAAATAAATCCCTTTTAAAGAAATTGGAATAGGGAGTTGAAATGCCCATTTATTATAGTCATGTAAATATTATCAATATTGTCTTAAACAACTTAATATCAATTATATCATTAAAGCTTCAAAACAATTGATTGATGAAGATATTAACTAGAAAGAGGAAAATTTGAAATTTATCATTAAGTCTGAATCCAGAACTTGTTTTACTCATAATTACCCTCTAGTTTCCTCACAAACTTCTTTTCACATTAAAAGTCACTAAGCTTTGACTAGCCTTAGAAGTGTGTTTGCTTTCAGGCAGTACTTAAGTGAAAAGGGAAAAGCTACATTTTATTTTCATTTGGCTACTGTTTCACCAACCTTGTCTTTGTATAAAATTGGAATGCATTACTGCAGGCTTCTTTAACCACCAATACTTGAAAAGAGTTATGTTCTTCTAGCCTTGGTACAAGCAATAATACCAGATTTTAGGAATGAGTCATTAGATTTCAGAAATATGTTTTATTTTATTAATATTTTAGATATTTGTAGAAATAAAAATCTGCTTTCTCTCAAAGACCGTGCTCTAAGTCAAATCTTTTGCCAAATATCATCTGAGGATGCATGCATACTTATGTAGGCCTCCATCTATAAGGAGTGTGAGTGTATACTGACTAAATATGATTTCCTGCAGTTGGTTAAGTTGATCTACTTAAGTCCAGTGCTAATAAATCTGCTAACATCATTCATTTCATCAAGCTCAAAGTTCCCATCTCAGGGAACTGGCTTCTCTGCCAAGCTAACTCTACTTCTAGCCACAAGAAATTGAGAGGCTCTTTTCCATTTCTCCACCACCAGAGACAGCAAATGTGGANGGAGTTTTTCTAGGCCTAATAACCCATGACTCACCTTGAAAATAATATTGAGGGTGCATATCTGATGATTTTCACGAGGATATTTTGAAGGGTCACATCCTAAGTCTTAGATGTCCAATTTTTTTCAAGTTTGAACGTAAATCTTGTTTCAGTATGTTGTGGGTTCAGCCATTTGGGGCACTGCTCTGCAAATCAGGAAGATGAAAGTATCTTGAAAATCTGGCAATCTCTGAAGATACCTACTGCAAGTTCAAATGTATCTAAACTCCAGCCTGGAAATGATGTAAGTAAGACCCTGATAAACACAGCCATCCCTTTTGTTGACATAAAGGTACTAACAGTAAGCTAGGCACGGGATCATGTCTGTGTCCCCAGCCCTCAAGAGTATAGTTGGTCAAGCGGATGACTAGTACAGGCCAACCTCAGCCACATAGGGAGACCAAGCCTCAAAATAAAGCACACAGTGAATGTGAGGGAGAAATCAATGCCCTTTAGTTAATGGCACAGTTAAGGATCCTATACCACCGAGATTTGACCTTTTTCCTTGACTTAACCTAAGTCAGTTTGGTCGGCCTCTGCTATTAGATTCCAGTCCATGAGTACTAGTGGTCTCCAATAGCTATGTGTATATGAGAAGACAGGTCTCCCCACCTCATTAAAGACAAAGCAACTCTCAGAGTGAATTCATTCGCTCATGCAGAGCGTAGTAAAGCATGAGATAGGACACAGACCTTACCTCATAGACAGCGTCTTTGGTTTTCTGATAATAAGAGTAAAGTTTTGCCTCAAGGTGTATGTAGCATTACTTTGCCTAATAATATTAATCTAATCCGGGTTCCCCAAGATGTTGGAAATAACAGGGTAAGCAAGAACATTGAGGAATGAGTTCAAAGCAGTTCACTTCATGGTGAAAGTTGAAGGGTTCTTCATAGAATCCAGATCCTTAGATGTCACCCTGCAACTTTCTCTATGTTTCTTTGTATGAACAGGTCTTCAATACAATCCATTCTCCAAACTGATTACCTCTAAGACAAGGTTCACAAATTAAGAGTATCTAATCAGAGCTGGAGAGCTGGCTCTGCAGTTCAAAGCACTTGCTGTTCCTGCAAAGGACTAGGGTTTGGTTTCCCTACCCACCTGTACCTCCAGTTCCAGGGGTTAAGATACTCTCTTCTGGATTCCTCTGGCACTGCATGAACATTGTAGACCTACATACATATTGACTCAGACTCATAAAATCAAAATAAATAAATATTAAATTAGAGAATATCTAATGTTGGGGAAACACAAAGATGTGTGAAACTTCTGCAAGTTATATCCTGAATGTTACAGTAAACTTTTAAATTAAAATAGTTGTCTAACACTTGCTTGGTTTCTTCTGAGCAGATCATCTGACTGCTCCCATACACTACNNACCTCAAGTAACATTATCAACATTTGGGACATCACCAAGAAAACAAATAACAAAGACTGGCAAGGATGTGGGGAAGAGGAAGCTTTGTGCACTGCTGTTCAGTGTGCTCATTGGCACAGCCACTGTGAAAATAAGTGTAAAGTGTCTCTATAAACATAAAACTGCCATGTGGCCCAGCTGTACTACTCCTGGGCAAATACCCAGGGTTTTTTTGGGAATGGGAAGTGGGAGGATTAGGGCATGAGGGATGGGGAGGGGGTCAAGTAAAGCTATTTTTTGAGATGCCATGATGAAATCAGCTTCTGTGTAAGCAAATCAAGAAATAGTCCTCACTCACAGCTGAAGGCCTGCCTTGCTATGTGCTCTTTGATTGCTACTCCAAAAAATGTTTTGAATACCCATAGTCCCCTTGCTAGATGAGACCTTTGCTAGAATGTCCCAGGCACCATTGGCTCCTCTTCTCACTGTAAAATAGTAAAATTTGGTGTGAATGCTTAAGTTGTACTCTTTCAAGGTTCTTTTCAACCTTTTAGCCATTGTTGTAGCTGTGACAATGGGGCCAAAGGGAAGAACAGTGAGTATTGAACAGAGTTGGGAATTTCCAAAGTAACAAAAGATGGGGTGTATTGTTGTTTGGTTTTGCTCTTTTGGGGAGCCTGCCAACCAACTCCTAAATAAATCACACACAGAGGCTTATTCTTAATTATAAATGCCTAGCCTTGGCTTGGCTTGTTTCTAGCCAGCTTTTCTTAACTTTAAGTTATCCTGTCTACCTTTCGCCTCTGGGTTTTCCCCATTCTCTTACTTCTGTAAATCCTACTTACTCCGTGGCTTGCTATATAGCTGAGTGGCTGGCCCCTGGAGTCCTCCTCCTTGNTCTCTTGCTCTTTTCTTCTCTTCCAGATTTTTCCTTCTATATATTTTCTCTGTCTGCCTGCCCTACCTATTCTTTCTCCTGCCTTGCTATTGGCTGTTCAGTTCTTTATTAGACCATCAGGTGTTTTAGACAGGCAAAGTAACACAGCTTCACAGAGTTAAAAAATTGTAACATAATTTTAATGTGTTAAAAGTAACACACCTTAAAATAATATTCACAACAAGGGTGACAGTTGTAAAATGAATTGATTTAAAGGATAAACATAAAAATATCACATCAGTGGCATTATAGAGAGCCTGCTCCAAGGCCACCTCCAGGGTATTGTAAGAAAATCCGCGAATGTGACGAGGACTTAGGAAAAATTCTTATATATCTGAGGGCTAGACTTTTTCTCTCTAAGGGGTAAATAATAAGAAAACACACATGTTTTGTGATGATAACTTTCTCTTTTACTTCTTCTTAAGAATGGTCTCTGACTCTGTCTCTACACAGCTACATATCTCCACACTGCTACATACAGCTACATATTTTTACACACATACATTTTGCACATGGCTACACATCTTTTACAGACATTTCTCTTCTACATCTCTGCTCTCTATAGCTTCATCTTTCTTGCCTCCACACAGTTACAAATCTCCACAGAGCCACAGTTAAACCTCTCATGTACACACCATGCACAGCTTCTTTACCTAGCAGCTCTTGCATACAGCTCTCTCTCACTCACTCACACATCTTTCTTTTACATTATTCACTCACTCTTTACTCACTCACTCTTTCATCCACCCATTCCACACACTTCTCTCATGCTGCTTCTTCATCTCTCACTCAGCACACACACACACACACACACACACACACACACACACACACACACACTCACATTCTTCAGAAGCTCTCACATAGCTCTACACAGCCGTCTCTCTCCACACCAATGCTGTTGCCTTACAGGCAAACTCTGGACAATTATAAATTACATTTTCAGGGCCCTACTCATTCTCAAAATGCAAGATAAGTCACGTAGTCTCTCTTAGCCTAGTAATGTCACATTGACCCATGCACGGAGCTCTAAGTTGGTGAGGGATCCCAGACAGTAAACGATTGGCTGAACCTTGAGTGGTCCGGGTCCGTGCAGAAAGAGAGCTACTGCAGGGAGCTGTGTCTCAGTGTAAACAGCCTGGCCTTGATTTAGCAGTAAACAGCACCTGGGAATTAGTCTTTGCGTATTTTCTGCAGGGGTAGCTTAGTCTGTTTTGAATTTGTTCTGAAGTCTAAAGTTACTTGTCTTTGAGACTGAGAATACTGTTACTTTCCTGTGTCAGTAAAGAAGAATATTCTGGTATTATTTCTGTACATCAGAATTATACAGTTTAAACAGAAAACATAACCGGACCATCCACAACTATAAAGATGCCCAAAGATGTAAAACACACTACCAATGGACTGTGGAGGGAACCCCACAGCTGTTCTTCTAGGGAGGTATAATGGTGGCACACAAGAAAGTTACAGACAGAAAACAACCGATTTCCACAGCCAGTGACCCTGTGGCTTTGCCAGGTGGGGCTCCCCATCAGCGAGTTATTTATCTGGTGGGTTGACTAGTCAAACATTAGTTGTCACCTGCTGTACATTCCCACAGTCCCTGGCAGTATCAGACCTAAACTTGTTCAAGATGTTACTACTAACAAATGAAGAAGCTAGGGTGACAGCATGACTGCTACTGCTCTGCCATGCTCTGCCATGCCTAGGAGGGCCGTGAGAAGGGCAGCAAAGGTGCTAATCCAGGGGAATCAGGACAGGTGTGGTGCCTGTCTCTTATACACATCTAGATGTGTATAAGAGACAGAGATGTTACTACTAACAAATGAAGAAGCTAGGGTGACAGCATGACTGCTACTGCTCTGCCATGCTCTGCCATGCCTAGGAGGGCCGTGAGAAGGGCAGCAAAGGTGCTAATCCAGGGGAATCAGGACAGGTGTGGTGCTGGCTGCGGATGCTGTGATTGCTGAACTTGAAAAGCAGTCTAAGCTTACGACAATCAGAAAGAGATTGCTCAGGTTCTTATAGTTTCTTCAAATGGAGACGAAGACATTTGAAACACCATTTCCAATGTAATGAAAAAGTTGGAAGAAAGAGCATCATCACAATGAAGTATGGGAAAATCTGAATTATGAATTAGAAATTATTGCAGGCATAAAATTGGATAAAGAATACATTTAACCATATTTTATTAATACATCAAAAGCTCAAAAATGTGAATTCCAAGATGCCTCTGTTCTGCTGAGTTAAAGGAAAATGTCTAGTGTTCAGTCCATTGTACCTGCTCTTGACAGTGCTGATGCTCATCAGAAGGGTGCCCGTGGTCATCACTGCTGAACATGGTGATGCAGATGCTCTAAGCACAATGGCTTTGAACAGGCTAAAAGTTGGTCTTCAACTTGTAGCAGTCAAAATTCCAGGATTTGGGGACAATAAGAACAATCACTTTGAAATTATGATTATTGTTATTGGTGGTGCAGTATTTGGAGAAGGTGGGGTTGAATCTAAATCTTGAAGATGTTCAAGCTCATAAGTTAGGTAAGATTGAAGAAGTCATTATCACCAAAGATGATGCCATGATTTGAAAAGAAAAGGTGTAGTGAAGAAATCACACACCCCAACTAGTGCACATGAAGAGGAAAAGCTGAGGGGAAAACTGACTAAACCTTCAGATGGACTAGCTCTGCTGGAGGAACAGGCTATGTCCAGTGAATGAGAATACAGACAAGAGTTAAGAGTTCTGGATGCTGTTAAAGAAGCCATTGCTCTAGGAGGGCTGCACACCACTTCCGTGCATCTCACCCTTGGCCATCCCAGCCCACCTTTAATGAGCCTTGGCCTCATTAAATCCTGCTAATGAAGATCAGAAAATAGTTATAGAAATTATTCAAAAGCACTCAAGATTTCTGCAGTGACCATTGCTAAGAATGCCGGTGTTGAGGGACTTTGTGCATTGAGGATGCTCTTGCAAAGTTCCTCAGAAGTTGGTTATGATGCCGTGCTCAGAGATTTTGTTAACACAATGGGAGAGGGAATCATTAATTCAACAAAGATTGTAAGAACAGCTTTACTGGTTGCTGATGAGGTGGCCTCTCAGTCAGTCACAGCAGAAGCTGTAGTGATGGAAATTCTTAAGGAAGACAAGGACCTTGGGATGGGCATTGGTTGGGGGGATAGAGGATAATGGGATGGGCATTGGTTGGGGGGGTAGAAGATAACCTGTACTAACTCCTAGAATAGTGCTTTGCCCTTATCAGTGAAGTGTGAAGGAAACTCAAAACAGGATCTCTTCAATAACTTAAGAGAATTCACCCCTCCNCCCCAAAAAAACGATTGAAGTAAAAGGCTGGCTCATCCACTGTATTCATCAGTTACTGCTTATATCTGCAAAAATGAACCTCAACTGAGAAAATGCATCCATAAAATTGCCTATAGGCACATCTTAAGGCATTTCCTTGATTAATGATTGATGTAGGAGGGTCCAACCCACTATTAGTGTGCTACCCCAGAGCAGGTGGTCCTGTGTGATTTAAGAAGACANGTTGAGCAAGTCATGAGGAGCAAGCCAGTAAGCAGTGTTACCCCAGGACTTCTGCTTCAGTTCCTGCCTCCATGTTCCCATCTTGAATTTCTGCTCTGACTTCCCTCAGTAATGGATCACGATCTGAGAGTTGTAAGCTGAAATAAACCTTTTCCTCTCCAAGTTGGTCATGGTGCTTTATCACAGCAATAGAAACCTTAACTAAGACACACCCTTACACACATGTATATATACATCATGCATGCTATATGCACACAAGGTACACACACAGCCACACAGACTCAAACATAAACACATACACATATATCAAAAAAAATAACCACTGGATTGTTGTATAGAGTAAAAAAAAATGAACCTTGGAATAAGAGAAAATAAAAACCAAATTTCATTCTCTATTTGTTCTGTGAACTTAAACAACTTATCAAAGCACAAGCCCACTCACTTCACCTGTCAAGAGAATAACTGTGTATGTCCTGGGTAAATTGTGCTGAGTAAATGAAATAACACACATGATATTCTTGGCACTTAAGAGTCAGTTAGTAAATAGGAATTATCTACATATTTCTAATAGGTGGGTTTTGAAAATAAAGATAAAGGGGTTAGAGCTTCAGGTGACAGTTCAGGATACCACAGCTCCCATGTTATTCCTTGCTTTGAGTGTGGGTGACTCACGACCTATGTCTCAAAGGGAAAGCAGGCAGAAAGACAATTGGTTTGGAATGTGAATGTGCAATGTCCATGTCCCCTCAGCTTCATTATTGCCCTCTGTACTTAGTGTCTCTTAGTGTTACTACTTGTAACATCCCTGTAAATTGTCTTTAACACTCCTCCGACCAGAACCGAGCTATAATTGTAGTCACAGCAGCAATGGGGAGGTGACATCTGATGGGTGAAACAAGATCTGCTGATGTGCTTCACAGTTTTCTTTATTCTATTGTATTCCTTTCAATGCGCAAGGGAAGTAAAACACGGGCCTTAGACTCCAAGTTTGTAGTCCCCATTTCTCCTCTTAATAAATAGATCAATAGCACAGGCCTCTGCTCTGCAGACATAAAGGAACCCCCTCTCTGGGAGTCCTTTCTTCCCTGCAGTTCTTCAATACTGTTGGAGCAAAAGACAGCAAATAAAATTGTTAGGCTATTGATTCACCAGCATAGCTTAAAGGACCATGGCACACAACAGTTTGATTTTTAAGGGCTGTGATAATCTTAAGAGGATGCTCAGGATCAGATCTGTCCAAACTATTTTTGTTTCTTCAAGGAAGGAAAATTTGCTTCAAAGTCTCATCAGGTTGATGAGGAATGTGCTGACTTTGGGTTTTTGTTTTAACTATTTGCAAACTAAAATTTCCAGGTTGTATTAGCACAAAATAATTTTGAAAGTCATTATGGAAATGGATGTAATTATTATAATATCTATATTGCAATTTACAAGATCTAGAGGAGACTTTGAATAGCCAGGATAAGGAGTAGCTGTGTTAGAGATCAACTCAAAGGTTTTGAAATTGGTATCCATTCTTCTTTGTAAAAGAAGTACAAATGGAGTGATGACTGAATTTGACAGTTGACTGGAAATGCATTTTCCTGTGTGAACTTTTATGAAGATAATGAAAAATAAATAAAAACAATGCTGTTTTTATTCATACTTAATTCATTCTCGGGGAGCACAAAAGCTTCCTATTTTATGAAATTGTTTATATTGGTCATCTCTTTCCTGAGATTGCTCCCTGTGCAGTGCTAAGACTGTTGGACAACGGTACACGCAGAGGAGGGATTCCTAAATTATTCACTCACAACCTGCCTGCTCCAGCTGTGAGCTTCTCATCAAACCCACACTCTGAAAAGCTTAGCTGATCACCAGCCCACACTGGAAATTCCTGTCAGCTTTTCTGTGTAGGGACGCTTTCAACACAGTCTCATCTTCTTGAAACCCATAACAGGTGGGTACATACCACGTCGTGGGGTGCTGGAGTGGTGGGTACACGCCTCTTCCCGTGTTGCTGAGAAGCGAATATCGTCTGGGGAAAGCACCCAGTTTAGCAATCAGAGCACCTGGAAGATCGCCGACTGGCCCTTACTAGTTTACATGGTCTTCGAGCTCCTCAAATTAAGGAGATGATCTAACATCTGTCACACAAAAACTATTTACTTAGCTTAAATTGTCAATTTTAGTCTTTAAATTGGGCTAGATTTTCTAGAAAGGAAGAAAACAATGCCATATATTCCCTAGAGTCTCATGGTAATATATTTTTAAATGAAAGGAAGGTTTTTATTATTTTAATTTTTTATTATTTAAAACAATTTTTAAATTTAAATATATTTTGATCATATTGTTCCCCTTCCCCAAATCTTTCCAAGTCCTTCCAGGTCCTCTCCCCCTCCCTACCTATCCAACAACCAGGAAAAAAAATAAAACCACCTCCAAAAAGATAAAAACATAAAACAAACAACATCAAAAAATAAAATTCTAACTAAATAAAAGCACACACACACACACACACACACACACACACACACACACTAAAACAAAATAAAACTGAAGGCCAGGGTATGTTGATCAATGACTCCTGAACGTGAGGCCTGTCCTGGAGGAGTTGATGTACCCAGTGTCGCTCTACTGGAAAAAAATTGATTTTCCATCTCTCAGGAGATATGAGTGACAATTCAGTTGTTAACCTTTACCCTAATAGCTGTGCATTCATTCATTCATTTTTATGTATAGCAAAATATAGTAAGATACAACAAAACCTATCACTTTGATGTTGAACAGGACAAATGAACAGAAGGAAGTTTTATGTAATGTATTTGATTATGTCTTCCCTCTCCCAAATCCTTCCAGATCCCCCTGCACCCTGGCTACCCAACATTCTGTTCCATCTCCCTCTAAACAATGAACAGGAGCAAACAAAAAAGAAAGAAAGGAAGAGAGAAAGGAGGGAGGGAGGGAGGGATGAAGGAGGGAAGAAAGGATGGAAGGAAGGAGGAAGAAGGAAGGAAGGAAGGTGGAAGGAAGGAAGGAGGAAGAAGGAAGGAAGGAAGGTGGAAGGAAGGAAGGAGGAAGGAAGGAAGGAAGGAAGGAAGGAAGGAAGGAAGGAAGGAAGGAAGGAAGGAAGGAAGGAAGGAAGAAGAAGGAAGAAGGCTATCATCATGCACGTTTTTAAACTCTCATCATCTGCCTGTTTGTCTTTTCCTCCCTCTATCTCCTACAAATCAGAAATAGAACTACTGTTTTTGCAGGGCATATCTCTGTAATGCCATCATAAAATATATTGTGCGGTGAGCAACAACTCAGGCTATTAAGGTTGAGTGTGGCAGTAACAGATGAACAAACAATGGTTTCACTCTAAAAGCACATCGTCTCCTTGACAGCTAGAGATATTCAGAAAGGAACTGAAACCTGCTTACCTATCATCAGCCATTAACCTACNTGCTCTGGGTGATAATCAGTAGTATCATTGGAGAGCACAACATTGCATTTCTGTCATCCACACTCTTCAACATTTTCATCTGGCCTTTTCCTGCATTACTCCTTTAAGAATCCTGGTATTTTTCCTATGGAATCTATTCTACCTTCTGCTTGATTTCCAAGTAATATCATATTGTCCATGCATATATTGATATTGGATTTCTGATGACTCCTAGGTTTCTGATTGTACATAACTAATCATTCTATGGTATTTTCCATTCATACATTTCTGGACCAGGCCAATTTAATCAGCTCACATAATATAAAGGATTGCATTCTAGTGTGTTGATTGCTCTTAATAGGTGGAACTGCAGCCAATGGACACAGGGNTTCATTAAAACTATAGAATAGTAGAGCCATTTAAAGAGTGATAGAGCTTATTGGCTAAAATACGTGCTTGTGACTTGTTTATATGATTGTCTCTGGAGAGACATTCTCCTACTGCTCCTACTCAGTATCTGTTCATCGTCTGCTTATCTACCATACTAATAGCCTTCCGAGAAGAACCTCAACAGCATATGTTTACATAAAAATGTAAAGTTGGTTTTATTATTATTATAATTCATTTGCTTAGTCAATAAAACCAAATAAAAATTAAAGAATTTTAAGTAGTTACACTTATACATAGCTTATATCACTAATTTCTTGTCAAATATTTGTAGTAACTTTTTATGTCAATCTCATTGGTTTGAATTTGACAAAAGGTTAAGCCCAAACACATTCAGAAGACCTCTAACACAGAACAGGCCTCATCTGGGACTTCATTGTGCATAGCTGATTCTTTTCCATTGAAGTACTTAATAGGCTTTACCAGACTCAATAAGAAATGTTTAAGTATATTAAACATTGGGTTTTTGACAAAACTGCTGAGAGTAGATAATCACACAAAAGCCATTTCAGGCTTTCAACGGTGTAGTACCCCCACCCCTGCTCTTTGGAAATGATGTTTAATTATTTTCATGAAAGTCTGTTAATAAAGATAATCTCCCACTTTTTCCAATTTTTTTCTTTTTTTTTGTTTTTTCTTTTTTTTATTAAAAGATTTTCTTATTTTACATACCAACCACAGAAC